>JAHKKF010502682.1:0-25336 GCA_019740295.1 Labeo calbasu
AAATAAATAAATTAAAAAAAAAACTTTTTTCAGTAGTCTTTTACAATTAACCGCAAATACAAAACTGTGAAATACAAAATTACATGACATTCTTTTTCAAGACTCTGTGATACTGAACATGAAAATGAGTCAGAGCTCACAATTCAAGACATTTATATGCTCTCTCCAGTGCTGAAGGACATGCCTCATATTCTCATGACTCGAGTGCTATTTTTGGTTTTCCCTGTGGAAGCTGAGGGATTTGTCATATACTGTAATATCCGTTTTAACATTTTATCAGTTGCTTGTTCTCTATTTTTGACACGTCGCTCTGAGAAACTCCATGCACAAATGACAACCCATTGGTTTATAACATTGTAAACGATTCACTAATCATGATCAGGCAGGAGCATGGCATTGCTGCCATTCAGTATAAACAGGACTGGTGAAAAGGCTGTTACGGATTCACTGATAAATCCCGGATTAAATAGTCTGATACTGCATCTGATCTATAAATAAATCCATTTAAAATAAGGGTCAAGATGGGTTCTCCAGGTGTCTTGTGCTGAGTTAGCTTACTATAGTAAGAACAGGGTTCCCTAATGTGCTGCTGAGATGGTAGAAACCATCTCATGGTCATTTCTGCACCACTAGTGCCACAAAGACTAAGTGCAAAGGAACGTTTTCAGCATGCTCACAGAGAATATCTTTCACCAAACACCAATCAAACCCAAATGCAACCTTGTGAATCTGAGATCAGTATTTAGACATAACCAGCCTAAGTAATGAATGCAGCAGTACATGACACGCAGTCGAAGCAGACCACGTACAAGCTGTTGAAATCAGACGTTCACCTTTAATTAAACAGGCTAACATATGCCAGCTGTTTGCACCAAATACTCTCTTCAAACTGCGTCTCATAACTACAACAGACAAGGAGAAGAGCAGCAGATGTGTGTCCACTCACAGCCCCGGGCACTCAACCTGTTGGACCAACGAAGGGAAGTTTATCCGTTCTCGCTCAGACGGGCAGGATGGAAGCGCTTCCGAACAGATGGATGAGCTCTACGGTGAGTCCGAAGCAGCTTTCTCACCGAGCTTCACACAGAAGCCCATGCAAACAGCTCAGTGAACCCCGCTGGCCTGCACAGCACTGGACAATGCACAGAAACTGAAAGAAAACCTGTTCAAAGACTCATGCAAAAAAACAACTGTAAACCAGTGCATGCACATTATAACGAATGCATCTAAACATTTCAAAGACATTTGGACTTAAAAGCCAAAAAGTAACAAAGGCTACACTGGGAATGCAGGGCTCCAGACTGCAACTAAAACTGATGCAACAACAAAAATGTCTGTGATAATAATGACTAAGTCGTCAGGAGAGAAATCTGCATGGATCTAGCACCGTTTACAAGCCAAAACGGTCCAATATGGATTATGGACTCCATATTTTAGTCACAAAAGTCTTAATGATGTTTCAGCTTTTGTCTTTTCAAGATGTTAACTGATGGACTGGAGTGGTGTGGATTACTTGTGGATTATTGTGATGTTTTTATCTGCCGGCACCCATTCACTGCAGAGGATCCATTGGTGAGACAGTGATGGAATGACACATTTCTACAAATCTGATGAAGAAACAAACTCCTAATCTCGGATGGCCTGAGGGAGAGCACATTTGCTATTTTTGGGTGAATTATTTCTTTGATTAACATCATGTTTCGAGCACATTTATTCTCCAGATATCCACATAAAAAAAAAAAAAAAAACCACAAGATGAAAACAACAATTGCTCAAACGGATGTGTGTACTGACGAACGACGATACAGAAGCCAAGCTTTTTCATTTAACGGGAACGTTTATTTCCTCAGTCTTGCGTGCTCTTCATCTGTGTATTCTGAGACGGCCTCTCATCATAACTGAATACTGAATTATGTATTTAATGCAATGAGTTATTAGAAGTATTTTTACACCCCTACTATCCACTATTAAACAGCGTATCGATAATCATGCTTTGCTAAAACTGAATGTGGACTGCAATGATGAGATTCTGAGGTTCTGAAGCCACAACCACTGATGTCTCAGTGCTGTGACCAAGCAAATAGGCTTCAAAAACAGGAACTGCTCTTTCCCATAAGACAACTTCCTCCATTCCTGAGTTTACACCCAGCAGGGCCTGGAGTGGAGTGAAGGTCAGTCAGAGAGTCTGGACGTCATCAGCGCGTGTACCGCAGCAAACACTCACAGCAACTGTTTAGCATCGCCAGTGACAGCATCAGTGCTATTCACTTCCACAAATGAAGACGGACTGCATTCATACCAATGGCAGCCCGTACCTGACTTCATACGGGTCACACAGACCACAGACACTCTCATGCCAAACTCTCTGACATCACCAAATACGTTAGTGTCAAAGCATTTTAAGCTACATTTTTAAGGATCCCAAAAGATTGCCTGATAAGAAAGTTTTTACACTTTTTGGCTAATATGTAAATTAACTGGACATTACACATAATCAGGGGTGCACATACGTTTCTTACTCTGGTTCTCATGAGAGCACCTGGAGATTTATACAAAATAAAAACTATATATACAAACTATGGGTGTAACGGTACACAAACATGACAGTTTGGTACATTCCTTGGTTTTGACGTCACAGTTTGGTTTCGGTACAGCAGGAAGAAACAACGAAATATAAACTGCGTTTTCTTTTTGTTTTGTTTTGTTTGTTTTTTTTAAACAATTGTTTACTGAAAAAAAAAAAACTCTTTCTTTAGGATAAATTCAATTATAATTAGGGATAAAAATTTACCTCAGTCTCTGCTCTAAACTATAGGCAGCCTTTTTACATCTTTAACAACCGAGCCCAAACTTAAATTCAATTACAATTTATTTTTAACCATAATAATTGACAGTCAAAATAAAAAAAAAATAATAATTTAAATTAACTTCTAAATTATACAATTTCTATTTGTTGTTGAAATATAATAATTTCCAGAGTCATAATTTGCTTCATAAAATATCATTAAACATACATCAAATAATTGACCCATTACTAACAGGTAAAGTAAATATAATGTATAGTATAGCATAAAGTATAGTCTAACGTTTCGCAAAATGCTCTTCATGAGACTTAAAGGGGTAGCTCACCCAAAAATGAAAACTAGCCCATTGTTTACTCATCCTCCAGGCATCCGCCCTCCATGCATATGACTTCCTTCTTTCAGACGAATCCAATCGGAGTTATTATTAAAAATTATCCTGGCACTTCCACGCTTTAGAATGGCATAGACAGGTGCTTCTCTTCATCAGTCCAAAACAAGTCCAATAAAGTGCATCCATCCATAATAAAAAGTGCCTCACACAGCTCTGATGGATGAATAAAGGTCTCCTTTAGCGAATCAATGTGTTTTTTTTTTAAGAAAAATATCCACATGCAAAATATAAGAATCACTAGTTGTACACGGAAGCCTTTCCGGGCAGATGACGTAGAACGTATGCGTTGTACATGTGCCGCTCAGACGTGATAAACGTGCCATGGAGAGAGGCAAACACAGCATCAATCATGAATTAGAAGTTCAAAACAAGGATTTGATTTCCTTTGCTAAAGTAAGGAAACTTTGCTTCCTTTGCTCCTGTAAACAAACATCGGTTTGCGCGAGACTCACCCGCGCATGCGCAACGCGACAGCCTATGTCATCTGCCCGGAGCCGCTTCTGTGTACGACCAGTTGGCGCAAGCTAGCTTAAAGTGATTATTACATTTTAAATATTTAAATATATTTTTATTGCAAAAATGCATCGATTGGCTACAGGAGGCCTTTATTTATCCCCCGGAGCCATGTGAGGCACTTTTTATTATGGACGGCTGCACATTATTAGACTTGTTTTGGACTGATGAAGAGAAACACCTGTCCACTGCCATTATAAAGCTTAATATAACTCTGATTGGATTCGTCTGAAAGAAGGAAGTCATACACACCTAGGACAGCTGGAGGGCGAGTAAATAATGGGCCAATTTTCATTTTTGGGTGAACTATCCCTCTAATCTCTCTAGCAAATAATGAGCTGTAGACACTGATGACTTGCCTGAGGTATAGGAAATGTTATGTGACATTTTGTTTACAAGCTGTTTTAATCATGTCTTTAAAACATAACTGAGCGATTACATGAGGGGTGAGATGTTCATTCATGTTCACTTTGCATTAAAACTAAGTAATGAAGAGGAATGGATGATCACGCTCACTCGTGCTTTGTGCTCCCGAGAACTGAGGAGTTTATACGTGATCTGTCACGCCACATCAAAGAGCGCCAAAACGGCATTTATTGCCTGAATTTCCTGAAAAAAAAAGGGAACATGCGTATCAAACCGAAAGACAAATACATGTACTGTTACACCCCAATACAAACTATCCAAAATAAAATAATTATTAATAGTAATAATAGTATTATTGCACTATATTTCATTTTTTTTTTTACTAAACAAAATAATTAAAGTGTGATAACACTATTATATTTTAAAATAAAAGGCATTACATAAAAATACATCATACCATCATGAATTTTCAAACCTAAAATCGGCAAGCTTTTATTTTGGCAGGTTGCCGACAAGTAAGTATATGTGCTGCCAGTTTTAGCACAGCCGGGTAAAGCGTGTCAGTGAATGAAATGTCACAGTTTTGTGTTTTGATGTGAAACCAGCAGCGTGTGGATTTATGCTTTTAGTTTGAATGGAAATTTTATACAGTATAACAGTTAGCTGATCTAAAATGGTGATTGTGCATGAACAGCTGTCAATCGTGTCGGTACACAAATGTGCGCTCAACTTGTGTCATTTGTTTCAAGCTTGTGTATTTCACAGTTCATAAGGGAAAGTCACACCACAGGAAAAAATACATTTAGTTTGCGCACGTTTAATCTGAAGTTGGGCAAATATAAATCAATGGGAAAAAAGGTTAGAAAAATGCAACACGACTTAATTTTACTGTCCATCCAGATGAACAGATCAAAGAAAAGAAAAACGGCATGATGACACGTCACGTCAGCTGCCCGTATATCTGCGCTAGAACGACACGAGACGTACTTTGGTTTGTTAAAGTTCAACAAAATCTGACAGAACGGGCTGGAGCTGGCTTTCATCAGACACACATGGTGACCCGCAGTTTAAAGAAGGAGAGGAGAGAGAAGATAAATCAATACTCATCCAGGATAAACAGCAGACTGAACGGGGATTACATCAACCCTCGAGGAGCGGCCAAATCACATCCATTCCACATGAAACACAGTCGACCAAACGTCCAGCCAACTGACAGCGAGCGTTAGCACTGTACTGTGTGACTGCACTTCACCCATGGCTCCAGTTCTGAAAACTGCGGCTGATCAAACTCTCACTTAATGGATCCAGCCATGTAAACCGAGTTCGCTGTGAATACATTATGCGTCGGATGCCAAGAAAGCCGACATGATCAGAGGACACCCAATAAACCTTTTGTCCAAGTACAACCACAGCGTTACGTCTTTTTAACTCCAAAGCGCCTGGAGCAACAGAATGTGATTACAAAGAGTTAAAGCAGAACAAACGCACAAAGCACTTACAAATCATACGTTTCAGAGCGCTGCGAATCATCCTCGCCTCTCTCGCTGCCGTCCACAGCTGTTTGTTTTGGGGTGAACTTTGCTCTTATTGGGAACTCAGAGACTCAAACGCTCTCTGGCAGCAGATTCAAGAGCAGAACAAACACGACAAGCACATTTCCCTGCACGGATCTTCACAATGCTGCTGGTGAAAACGTGTTTGGACGCAGGGCTATTACTGCCCTGCATCTACACAGCTGTAGAAGATAACGCAGCTTAAAAAAAGCGGTTGCATTTCCTAAAATAGCGACAACTTTTTTTGACTGAAATGGGAGAAGATACAAAATAACTTAATATTTATCAATGCAAATCTTGTAGGTGGGGTTTGTCAACACTATCTACATTATTTGTTAACACGCATACATGTGAAATGAAATCTTTATCTTATATCTTTTATATCAGTGCAATGCCACGTAAACTTCTGCCATACGTGCATTACTATTAATAATATTTTGAAACTGAACGACTGTCTGTGGACATCGACAGATGTTGTCCACAGTCATTGTACAATGCAGTCTCTCTCTATATTTATCCATTTAATAAAATAATACATTTTTCAACAGAAAGTAAACTGAAAATGAAAGAGCAGTGCAGATCTGACAGGTTTTGTAACACAAGTGTTGTAAGTATTGCACAAGCGTGGTTAGGAATACAGTAATATGCCATGCTTAAATTACACCAGTCTAAGAGGCAAGTGCGTCAAATCAGAAGCTCACACCTTCAGCGTGAATCATTTTCCAAAGCTTAAAAAATACAATCATATAAAAATATAGCTGCAAGCAGTGATTACTGGGGTTCAATTGCTTTAAGGCATTTAAGCACATATGAAAAAAGACATTTAGAAAGCCTGTAACCACCTAAATCAATGTTTTCGTAAACATTGATTTACATTTAAGACCGTTATAGTGCCAGCTGTCCGATCTTGTTTAGAATCACCTGTCGCATGTGCTCAGCAGGTTTATAAAGTTTTGAGTTTTCCTTTAGGCTTTTTTTTTTCTTTTTTCTTTTTGATAATTACTGACCTAGAGAGTCCCAAGAATTGTACTGCAGACTAAGACTAATTCGCAAAAGTAGGTTTTTGACATCTTCTCAATCATTTAACAAATGGTTTGCTTGACAGCAGCGGTTCTAGAGGCAAAGTTGTCCAGAATGAGGATTTCTATCGTATGATATGAATATCGCGCGTATGTGTGAAAAACTGCACAATGTACAATCATTTACGCACTTGAAAAAAGCCTTTCATATTTCTCACAGACCTTTGGGGCCATGAGTCAAACAGGCCCACTGAGTTTCGTTCCGATCGCCCTCCGTTAACCTTGTCTAATAGGTGTTCAAACTTTTTTTGAGATACGCAAATGTCCCTATAAACACTTGTGGCACTTTGCACCATGACAGTGCACAACAATTTTCATGCTGATAGGACAAATGGTTGTGTAGTTATAGTCATTTTAATGTTTTTTTCCCTCTTATAGCACCACCAAGTGGCCAAGCTCCACATTTTTTTCCCATGACCTCAGATTGAGCTCTTACATAAGTGTTCTGAGTTTGGTGAAGAAATCTCATTTCGTTCAGGAGTTATAGGCATTTTACCAAAAGTGGCCCCGCCCCTTTCAAACGTTTTGGCGCCCCTTTAAGTCAAAAGTTCAACTTTCTTTTTATGATAATTATTGATATTTACTTTCCAGAGAATCTTTCTGCACTGGTTTGGTTTCAATCAGGTGAAACACCTAGGGCTAGTTTGCAAAAGTAGGTTTTTTAAAAAAATCCAAAATGCCCAAAAATTTCAGTTTAGGAGTTAGGAACGATTCGTGCTTCTGATCGCTGTAGCGCCCCGTCAGGCCAATTGGGGTGAGCCTTGGTCACACTGTAGGCAGTGAGAGTACTACCATTCCTCCAAGTTTCAAGTCTGTACGACTTATGGTTTGGTCTGCACGATCAGTTTTATGTGAAGATCGCAGATCTGTGAGCTTTCTAACAATTACAACAGGGTTTCAGCGCACCACGCTTGAACCTCTAAACAAGTTGAACTCTTCTCTGTGTTTGTATTGAAAGCTCAGTGACGTGTATGAAGGGTCAGATTAGGATGGCACGTGCAGCTCCGTCACTGTCCCATTATAATCTACTCATCATACTGACAATGAGATGAGAATGACAGCAACACATCGAGACACATCAGTATCAGACGCTCCTTTAATCTGAGCTGATACTTTTACTAGAAAGAATGCACAGTCCCGGGATCATGATTAAGAAACAAAAAAATCTCCAGAGACATTAATTATATGTAGAAACAGAAGTTCTATAAGACCAATGCAACTTCAGCATTCTGACACGGTTTTAATGACAATTAAGCACATTTTCCCAAATTCTCATTACTGTAATGCATCCAGATGTTTTATTAGATGTTCAGTTCTCATTATTCTCAGCGGTGTTTGTCATTGACTTCTCATTATTGTAGTACAGTCATTTCTACTGAACTGTAGTAACAATTGGTAAAATGCTTTAGCATTTAAACATCTTAAATATCGTTTCAAATTACAGTGATTAGAATTAAATTAGATGGAGCGTGCTTATGTCAAGAAAATAACATTACAATGCAATAAATGAACTTTAAAATCTGCTATTAAAGAGCTTACAACCATTCCTACATTCCTTGGGAGTGAAAACATGCACAAAACCTTGAACTATCACCTAAAATAATAAAACAACCGAAAGAAAGGCACCTCATGCTACGGAGTACACATAAACTAACAGGCCTGTAATCTTATCGGCAGGTCTCTGTTCAGTTGTCTTCGTTACCTGTTGATAGGTCTGCGCTGCGATGCTCCACGTTTCAGAACAATTAAAACCTCATGAAGCCCTGCAGACATCTCACAACACAATGGTCGGCACCGGTCCAAAAAAAGCCCATCCCACACACTCGCCGTCACCTACAGCACGAGCCGGCTCAGTCTGAGAAACACGCGAAAGCAGACGAAGACAGAAAGTGGACATCACAGGAGCGCCTTCATCGCTGGACGTCTGTGGCTGTCCCAGGCCACGCTGGAGTGGCGGCACGGGGCCGGGCAGCGTGTCAGACACTGCAGGCAATACTGCTGAGCCAATCAGAATGACCGACAGCGAGCGCTTACCAGGAACCCATGTGCTGCTACAGGATGCGGCCAGCGTTTAGTCCTTCGTGTGCCTTATCAGCACAGATTATCCCACACGGGACAGGGAAGAGGCTACTGAGACTTCGGCTGATCACTCACACACACACACACACACACACACATTTGTTGCTGTAATAACTACTTCCATGTCCACTGCACTGCATGAGATGCCCTTAAAAGTCAGCACGTGAGGAAGGAGGAAGGAGCTGAACACATCTGTCGTTCTGGGTTGATGCGAGACAGATGCTGGTGTGAACAAACACTTGCCGCCAGTCACGTCTTCAGCATGGGGCCGCCGTTCAACTCCCGACGTGCTGGAAGAGTCACTCGTGTATTCATATCCTGCGCTAATAAATCTACGCGCAGCTGCATTAGGCGGGATCGCAATATAAACACACGCATCCACGTGAGCGGAGCCGTAGCAGAGCCACTAATGATGAATGGAAGCTGAAGACGACTTCAAAACCCAGAGAGGAAAACAAGAACACCGCTCTAGAGGTTAAGCTGCTCTAAAGATCACATTTTAAAAAAAAAAAAGAAAAGAGTTCACTGAGGAATTAAAATGTGCTCATCCTCGGGCCATCCAAGATGTAGATGAGTTCATCAGATTTGGAGAAATGTGTCATTACATCACTGTCTCACCAATGGATCCTCTGCAGTGAATGGGTGCCGTCAGAATGAGAGTCCAAACATCACAATAATCCACAAGTAATCCACACCACTCCAGTTCATCAGATAACAGTCCATCCAGTCCATCGCTTCCTCCAGTGAAAAAGTCCATCTCCTATTGTCTCTCACATCAAAATCCAGCCACATCTTTGCTGTTTTGGCTTGATCTGTGCAGATTTGTCTCCTGATTCAGACCAGACCACTTTTTCACTGGAGAAAGCATTATTACGGATTATGGACTTGTATTCTAGTTAAAATGCCTTCATAATGGATTCGTTTCAGGTTTTGTCTTTCACTACTCCTTTAATCGCTCTGTGCATGAAAATCTGCTACCAATCGCCTCAAATTACAGCAATAAATAACACATTTCTATTAGAGCTGCACGATTATGACAAAATCATAATTGTCAATTATTCTCTTGAAATTGTAATTGCAAATATTAATTACGATTATCACAATTTACATTGATTGATGTTTTGAATAGCTTTATATCATTGTTTGAAGTAACTGCATGACACATTTTTATATATAGTTTCTTCTTTAAATATAAAAAAAAGTAAAAATTTAAAAATTAAAATGAGGGAAAAAAAAAAATACTTAACATAACCTGTAGGAAATATACACACACTCTCTCTCTTTCTTGTGCAACTCTAATTTCTATCAACAAAACAGCTGAGGTCACAGATTAAACTGCTGCAGGAAATGCAAGCCTCTACTCTGCACGTAAACTTTTTTCCTGTCAAAATAACCGAGTTCTTTTGCAATTATTTAACCTTTAAGAACAAGTGAAAGCCACTGGTTTCTTCGTTAGTGGGTGGAGCTAAAGCACAAGCAGCAGTCTCATTCGCTTCAGTTCTAATTCTATCATTAAAAAACTTGATTGACTGATGTTTTGTTCAAAAAGTGTAATTATGCTTTCAAATCATATATGTATCTTTATTTAAAAAAAATTGCCATTTTGCCATCATGTATTGGTTTGTAATGTGCCAAACTATTACTAAGGGATGTGGTGAGGGTCGAAAAATGCACAGTGCAAATTGATATGCTCTGGAAATGTTCCCTCAGCGCATACCCTACACTCTACTGATACGTCCTTATCTGTAAATGTTACAAAATCACACAAGTATTTCCATTTTGCATAAATGCTCTTCTTGACAGAAAGCAGGTCTCTGTTAAACTTCACTGAATGAGCAGCAGCACACACTCACACGTGTCAGACATATGAAGTGGTACAAAAATACTCATTTAGCTGAAATATTACATTTAGGTTTAAAATTCTACATGCAAATCAAGTAATGAAGAAATAACTATAAAAGGATAACAACATGCAATTGAATAAAAACGTCTATAAAGAAATGACAGAAAAAAGGTTACTGTGTTCTGAGGAGTGAATGTGCTTTTGTTTTTACTTCATTACCTTTCTTTTATATTTCTGTATAATGTATAGACTACATTCATTATAATAAATGTTTTCATAGCCTTCTGTTTATATTTTTGTTTGGAGTACAGCATGGAGCAGTACATGGAATATTTTTTTTTTTGTCTAATTAACTGATCAAAATGATTGTTAGTTGCAGCCCTAGATAAGAAAGAATAAAATAAGACAATAAATGCAAAATCTATAAATATACATAATGTTGTTCTTAGTCTATATTAAATACTGTGTTCAATCATGTACAAGTGGAATGGTTCTGAGCACATCACTAGCCCTTGGCTGGACCTGACAGGACTCGATGACACGTCAGATCTAATAAAGAGCTCCAAACAGAACGCATAACCGCAGCACCTCCAGAACGAAATTAAAAGACCACACTCGTACATTATACATCATAACAGCCTTTATGACTGATCAGATATGTAAGCTGTCTTTAACTGGATGGATATTTTCTCTGTCATATTAAGATTATTATAAAGTGCAGCCTATTTACTTAACCTATGAGAGACTTTTTTCATATTCTGCATGTGAAAACATGCTATCGATCTGTTTTACTTTTACCATTATTTCCAGAAGATTATATTCCAGAAGCTATGACGGAGCAGACCGGTGCCACCCTGGCCTTCCTGTAGCCTCACCAATGTAAACAGGCCACTTTTTTTATGAAGACAATCATTTGGTTTATATCACAAGTCAGTCTGGTTTTCCTCTCCTGTCTGCACTGGAACACTTGATTTCCATACTGACAGCATCAGGAAAAGCAGGCTTACGCTATACTATCACAGCAACGGGCGTTACTAAAGCATAACTCGCCCAAAACAAACAGATCTGTCATGACTTTTTTATTCTCACGCTGTGGCAAATCTGTCTGAATAGCTGAACGAATGACTTCAGACTTTAGGAGACTGTAATTAGACACATGAACCACTCTGATGAGAATTTTCTGCTGAATTGTTGACATTTAAGAGCTTCACAGATAAAGCCCTCATATACTTTTATTACATGAAAAAACAACCAGAAGATGAATTCCTAAAAACATTTTACCTTCTGAGTTCCACTGAAGTCTCTCTCTGTTTTTTTTTTCTTTGTTTCTGGATGCAGGTGAGTAAATAATGACTGAACTTTCATTTTTGCATACTCCGCATGTATTGCATGTCATAAGCACAATAGCAGTTTTCCTTTAAAGGGGTCATCGGATGCCCATTTTCCACAAGTTGACATGATTCTTTAGGGTCTTAATGAAAAGTCTATAATATACTTTGGTTAAAAATTCTCAATGGTTATGTAAAACAACACCCTTTTTACCTTGCAAAAAAATGAGCTCTGCAAAAATCCACCCAATTCTGAGGGATTGTTCTTTAAATGCAAATGAGCTCTGCTCACCCCATCCCTCTGTGGAGTGACGAGTCTGTTTACTTCAGCCGCGAAACTTGCTAACTAGCACATTATTAGGAAAGGTGACTTCAGAAATTCATAAAAAAAACACTTATACTCACTTCTGCTGTAGGTGAAGCTGGATCACGAATTATTTGCGCGAACATAGACGCATTTATGTAGATCGGGAAGCGCATTCAATTCACAAACAAACGTAATCCACTGCATCTTCATATATCATTATCATTATATGGTAGATTTGTACATACACTGCCAACACACATTAATGTTCAAACAACATGTAAAAGTGAAGTTTGCATCCAATGACCCCTTAAAAAAAAACACTACAGAAGGAGCTACGGTGATGTACATTTCAAAACCATTCACAGTCTTCAAAAAAAAAAAATAATAAAAAAAAAATCACACCAATCAAACCATAAGTATGTGTGACATCTTTAACCTTGTAGAACAAATAAACACTTGTTCCGTGCTGATCACATGTGTGCTACGCTTAAACCAGCACTGATGTGTTGCTGAAATCACACTCATATGACGCTCACTGAAATGAAACGTTAACTGTGAACACACCAAATGTTCAACGAAAACATAACTAATGTAAACTACGACAGAATGTGCACTTAATAATTTGAATATATAAAAATACGGAAAACTATCAGAAACCTTCCACTAGTCCACGTATCCACCAGGAAGAGCGGAGGTATTGCTGACTAAGAGTCACTCGCTGGGTTTCTAAGACATCTCGTCATATCACGCATATAGCTGCAGAATACATTTTTTTTTAACTTCTGAACCATCTGTAGTCACTCTAGTCTCATTGCACAGACATTATTCTGGACTCCTGCGCAACGCTCGTCTTGATTCTGCTGATTTACCGGGGTTTGTGTATTGGCTCCAGTACTGTAAACCAAACATCAACACATTCCCATCATTAAATCTGAACACAACAACACCCTACGGATGTGGGGCTCATGAGCGGATGGGAAAGAAGTCATTGAGAGATAAAGGCAAGATTTTCAGTGCATAGCGACTGAAACCGCTTCAACAGCTTACATCAACTACTAAAGATGGTCTGTAATTACTCGGGTCCTTTTTACACGTGGTATTAAGATGCATTTTCATCCATCCGTTCACAAGTTGACAATGTTAACGCATTTAGTACTATAGACACTCACATGGTCAAATACGTTCAAAGTGCCACAAAAGACGTCTACGTGCTGCCTGAGAGCGGTGATGAGGTTACGTGAGGACAAGCTTCATTTTTAGGTGAACTTTTTTTTAAAAGGCTGTGAGGCCTGACGAAACTGTGCTGCTGTGGGTGTCGATGACAAAAGAAAGAATGCTGAGCGGCAGCTTGACACAGATGCATTCTCAGACATGCTACTGCTGCAGAACTCTTATTAACAGATGATGAGTGATGCAGCAGATATTCACAATCTGCTTCATCCATCCATACACTGACCACCGCAGGGTCTGGGGCCCCTTTACACCCACATGGTTCCAAGGCCCTTCTAGAGCCATTCAGAGCAGATACAGAGAAATGGCCTCTCTGGGCTGGAAAAACCGGTTCCTTATTGGCTTCGAAAGCTTACCGTTCTGGAAACATAAACCAATTATGCCAGGTTGCTACAGATATAAAATGTTGATGACAAATGCATTTAGCAATGATCTGCAAAGATATGCGGAAGGAGGGCACCACAAATGAATACTATGACAATAACAGACAACACATCTTACATACACACCTTCATCGCTGGTTGCATGCAACACCGAACATACTGCACAACTAGTGTAGTCCGATTCATAATGAATGACCGTAATGTGGCGTCCTTTTTAATGCACTGGGCAAAATTGGTTGGAGTCATCACTAAACCATCTCACAACTTTTCTTCCATCTAACATGAAATAAACCAAGAAACCAAGTTTCTGTGCGATAAGCGTTTATCAAACATGGGGTGCGTTTCCCATTCAATATTCTAACTTGCTACTTAACTACCACAGAATGATGCATCACTGGAGAAACTGACTAGCTAGCCACCGTTTCCCGAAACTGTAGCAACGTTGCATATTCGTCATTCAATCACATTGGTTCAACAATAGAACATCATTAATGACGCAACGCACGTACTTATTTCTGCTAATTAATCAAATTCATGTCAGATTATTGCTGCTATCATTTCAACAATTTTGGAAAAACGTGGACAGAATTGCAAAATCCAGTCATAAAAATGGTATTTACCGTTTAACGCAGAATGTCACAGAATTGACCAAATTTAGGATGAGTAAATCAAAAGTAGGTCAGTACACTTGAATCAAAACCTTGTCATCCAAGATGTTCATGTCTTTCTGTGCTCAGTCGTAAAGAAATTGTTTTTTGAGGAAAACATTTCAGGATTTTTCTCCATATAATAGACTTCATTGGTGCCCCCAGCGTTTGACTTACTTGCACTTCCTTAGTCTTTGCGCGTTCACTTTGTAAACACTGGGTCTGTAATTCCACCTACATCATGCATGATCTTTCGATGTGATTCTGTAGTATATAGCATCGTGGACACGCATCCCAAAGCAAGTGCTACATCAGCTTTTGTGGTTAAAAAGTATACACATTTTTAAAAATGAGCGATCGTTTCGCTAGATAAGACCTTTCTTCCTCGGCTGGGATCGTTTAGAGCCCTTTGAAGCTGCATTTAAACTACATTTTGGAAGTTCAAAATCAGGGGCACAAGTGAACTCCATTATATGCAAAAAAATCCTGAAATGCTTTCCTTAAAAAACATAATTTCTGTACGACTGAAGAAAGAAAGACATGAACATCTTGGATGACAAGGGGGTGAGTAAATTATTTGTAAATTGTTGTTCTGGAAGTGGACTTCTCCTTTAATGTAATGATACTACTAATAATAAAATTATTATTAAAACATTATTTTTAAACTGATGTTTACTGGAGAAATTATCTACCAAAATTTATTCGCCAGAAAAAAAAAATGAAAATAGACAACACAGTAAAGAAATAAATAAAATGATATATTCATTGTTTATAAAATCAAGTAATTAGACATGTTCTTGATTATTACAGTTTAATGAAACCATTAGAAAATCAATGGAAAACAAAGAATTTGTTAAAAATAAAACTATAAAAATAAAAAAAGTAAAATGGATTTCATAGGGCCTTAAAAATGTAATTTTATTCAACTTTTAATAAACTGCTGTTAAACTGTACGTTTTATGATTTCAATTAATTAGACATGCTTTTGATTCATATTTTTAATTCAACCATTAAAACGTGTAGAAAAATTAAAATGAAAAAACTGAATTAAAAAAAAAAATGGAATTTGGGAAAAAATAAAACAGATTTCATAGGGCCCTACTGTAAATATCTAACATGGAATCTGAGGACTATTATGGTATTTTAGTTCTCTGTTGTTTTGCTATATCTTCACATGTTTGATTCAATCGCAGGTTTGCTCCTACAGGACACTTGAACGCATTGGCACAATTGCATATTTGGGTAAAAATCTATTTAAGTAAACATGTCATACTAACAAGAAACTATGCTGCTAATCACAGGGTGAGAGCTGGAGTTCAACCACACAAATGCGATTTTGTTTGCAAATACTCCGAACGCAAAACACCGAATGACAGAAACTGCAACTACAGGCTAATTTACACACAGGGTTCCCACACCTTGGTTAACTTCAAATTCAAGGACCTTTCAAGGACTTTCCAGGTCCAGTACCCTCAAATTTAAGTACTTAATGTGGGGACACATTTCAAGTGAGACCAGGGTTACATTGCGTTGCCTTGTAAGAAACATTGTTACAGTTTTCATGTGTCAAACACAACTATGCAAAAAAAAGCTTTTCTCTTTTTTTTTTTTTTCGCCATATGACAGAGATCTGATTTTGTCTTAAATCTGTTTTGCATAAAACTGAAGAATATTTGGTACATCCTATACTGTATTCTAAAATGATCTGATATTAACTTCTGCATGGATTTTATTGAAAAGAGCTTAGGCTCATGAAACGTTAAGTTAACGTAACACGTAAACGTGCAAAACTAACAAAAATCAAGGAAGCTAGTATGCATAGCGGACCGGAGGGAATAATATGGAATTTTTTCCAGAAAACTTCTTGCACAAAATAAATTCAAGCACTTTCAAGGACCTTAATCTATGTAAGTTTATTTTCAAAAACTTCCAAGGGCCTTAAAAAAAATTTCTGATTCACAAACTTTCAAGGATTTCAAGGATCTGTGGGAACCCTGCACACAGTACTAACAGATACACAACACCCTGACAGCCTACAGATTACGCTACGTTACTTCTAAGACACTCCACAACAACCTGACAAACACCGATTCAACATGTTCAATTAGCAAGAACAAGCACAGACCATTACAGTGCTGTGCTACGATTAACACATCCAAAATAATTTTTGTTTACATAATATGTGCGTATACTATGCATATTTATTATACATATAAAAATACACACACATGCATGGATATATTTATGAAAATGTTTATATTAAATATATTTATATATAATATTAATTATATATCAGTGAAAATATATACATGTAAATATTTTCAAAATAGGTACTGCATGTGTATCTATATGTACATAATAAATACACACACATATATTAGGTAAACAAAAACTTTTATTTTGGATGCGATTAATCATTGCACAGCACTACTGACCAACAACAGGGTAATCGCATCCAAAATAAACGTTTTTGTTTACATAATATATGTGCGTATACTGTGTATATTTAATATGTATATGTAAATAACACACATACAGTATATATGCTGAAAATAATTTACATGTATTTACCTGTATATATTTATATTCATATAACTGATATATAAATATTTTTAATATATAAACATTTTTCCTAATTTGTGTTATGTAAACAAAAACCTTTCGTATGGACGCAATCAATCACGATTAATCATTGGACAGCACTACAGTGATTCGACAAAACCTGACAAATGTGTCTGCTTTTTGCACCCCAGTATAGTTTCTGTTTATATAATAGATTTATACATTTGGAGGGATGCTTTTCTAAAACACTGACAGAATCACTAATGGAGTTGTTCAGTTGAATTACGACTCCCATCGCTGAGTCACCAACACTACGCTTGGAGAAAATGCAGACTTTGAGTCGACCTGTGATGGTCAAAGGCAGCGTTAGCCTGCTGTGGGAACGGCTCTGACTCACAGAAGACACTGTGATGGGCAATAAAATATGACCCACTTCACTGGTGAGGCCAGAATTTCTGATGCGAATGATGATAAAGTCTCCTCTATATAGGAGAACATACTAAAAAGCAGTTTCCTCTTGCTAATCCCTCTGACAGCCTGTTAGTTTGCATATTGTTGGGTCCATGCAGTTCATAGTAATAGTAAGTTGAAATAAACAATAAACAATTCTTTTACTGTGTTGGGTGATGGCCAACGGAAAACAAGCAAAATACTGAATTCAAATATAAACCTATGAAGCTACATCATGTCTGTCGCTGTCTACAGCTCAACCGAAAAGCAAACACTTGGGTTAACCACAAAAACAATTAAATGCATGAGCATCTGAAATACTCATCAACTACATATATTCAGTGTAACATGAAATGTTAGGATGCAAAACAGAAATGAAAGGTCTGTATCCACTACAGCAAATACACACACTTGGTGAAGGGCACAGAAATGTTGTCACAGGACTGAATCTGCATCACATTGGCACATATTGTCTCTGATTCGTCAACTTCTTTGTTAGCTGACCGATTGAAAAAAACAGCCTCGCTGACCTTCGAAATAAAACTGCTACCCTTTCCATGAATGCTTGTGAGGAATCAAAATTAAACAGACAACACTGTACACAAAACTACCTGATATTACCATGTGTTATGTCATTGTAACAGAAAGACTTTTGGCTTTGCCCACTTTCAGTCATCAACTTCAGTACCTTCACTGTCATGTCCATCTGATAGCACCACTCTACTGTGCTTCAGGTAAGATATTCACAAACAAGTTTAATAATAAACAATGAAAGCACCATTATTTTTGGACATGTCTCTTTATATTACCATGTCTTTTGCACATGTACCATGGTATTATTTGCGCTAGCTTGGAGTATCACGAGAATGCAATCTGTGAATGTGAAAATACCATGTTATTACCCTCACTACACCATGATAACACCACAGTACTTTCTATAAGGGATCCATAAACGTACGCTGCACAAATAAACAATGTACAATAGATATTTAAAGTAAAGATCAAACACCTATAACATTAAAAACAGACGTGTAAATATTCGTGCGTCTGTTTCCACATATTGTCCTGTGTGTTTATTATTAGCAGAGACGCACGACTGCTCTTGTGGCACACACTCGTTTACTGAGTGTATTGATTGTTTATTGGCCGACTGTGCGAGACATAATCAATAGGTACGTGTTTCATAATTCCCTTTAGAAGCAAAACATGCAAATGAATATGAATATTCAAACAAAAGAAGAAAACGGGGTCCACGGCCGCGACTGCCCCGTGTAACTGCCGTTATGTGAAGCCGACGTCGCCCAAAACACTCACGCAGCTCAGCGCGTGGATCGGCTCGTGTCATCCCGTGCTTGCTTACCTGTCGACAACATTAATGCTTCCGCGAAAACTTCACCGGCCCACCGATTAATGTGCTTATACAGGCTTACGGGCGATTATTCCAGCGCTGCGCTGCGAAGGACGCGCATGTGTCAGCGCGCGTCACTGGACATCCATCAGCCCGGAGCTTCACGAACCTTCCGCGAAGCGTCTGCCCGGTGCGCTTTCAGATAATCCCAGACGAAGAGCGAAAAAGAAAGCAACGATACACCATCGCCTTGGCAGACGGAAATCAAAACAGAAGCGCGCTAGTGGAGCTAGCAGCAGTGGGCTCGGCTGGACACGCCCACGCTCCGCGGCGTCACCGCTGCCGCTTCCCTGCGCGCTATGCAAATTTACGAACCTTACTACTGCCAAGGTTCGGCTCTTGAATATTAATAAGGTGACGCTTCAGAGAGGTTACCAAGCAACGCTTATTCATATTCATGAGGTCGTCCTTAGCCGTAGTTGGATTTGTAATGGCTCGCGGGGTACAGCTCTGCTGACTCATTAAATTAACACTCTTGTTTTAAATGATTGTCTTTAAGAAGCCGGATGCGTAGAACTTCTGGGGCACCTAAACATACTTAATGAGTGATTTCTCGAATTGAAACTGGACAGTGCGCATGCGCGAATAGCCGAGATTGCGCTTCCCACTATGGTCCTCGTGAGCCATCTTGTTGCAACGCCACATGCTACACCAATCACAGATCCCCGTGCTTCACACTTTATAAATAATATCAAGTGATGTTCAGTTTATTTTAGGCTTTTACAGGCATTTTCTATGATCTCAAAGCGCGCTTTACAGCAAGCCTGCATGCATTAACAACTGTTATGTCTATCTATCTACCTATCTGTCTATCTGTCTGTGATCATTCCTAGCATTGGTATATGTCCTTTTAGTTAGTTTAGTACATTACCAATTATAATTATGTGTCAGGTTTGTCAGTCCAACATGTAAATTTATAAAGCAAAGTAGCCTAGGGCAAGTAAACTTCAGTTTCAGCAAAAGCTGTCATTTATATCCATTACTCACTTTTACTTATTTGTTACATCTGGAGAAAATGCAGTTGTTTATAGGCTTGATGAAGGCTTGTCATGGTCCATCTGTTGATGAAAACATATTTTATTCTTAATGAAAACTCTGGGTCACTGATTTTCACACAGAGCTGGTCATTCTTCTCATGAAAACCACCACACACAGTGTAATTTCATTTTTGTGACACTGTTATAAAGTCTTCATTATTAAGCATGTCATGTGCATAGGCCAGTAATCACAGTACTATAGATTTAACCAAAGATGTCATATTGCATCACTAAAGACACAAAATAGCATTCAATCAGCAAAATCAGCCTGATGTGATTTTCACAGCCGTTTCATCTCACTGCTACCCAGGATAGCGATTCATTAATATTGTGTAACTTAAAACCTGATTAAATTCTACTGATGCTGGGAGATGTGTGTGCAAGCATCGTTTGCTTCTTAAACACGGATGGGCAAAACAGAAAAACCAAGCAATATATGAACAGAAGCCGTATATTACTATTACACATGTATCTCTATAATTCCACTGTCAGAATTACTAAACTACTACACATTTTCAAACTTGTATTGTCCACAAATACTATAAGGTCATGCTACTTATTTGAAAACCAGATGCATGGATTGCATTTCAAAATCACTGTATTAATATACGTGTATTACTACCAGAAGATAAGTATTGAAATTGTGCTCACCTTCTCATTGGGCAGCAGGCGTTTAAATCGTGTGCTTAAAAAGCATGACAAGCTGAGCTCAAATGTCCAATTATTGCTCCCTTGGTAATCCGTAATGTCCTCACTGTGTCAAGGTGGAAAACGTACAGTAGAGTGAATGAAAACATACTTAGTTTAGAATAGCTTTTATTTGGAAAGGAAAAAAATGTGGCATTGAAATATGTCCTGTAACGCCGTCTACACATAAGATCCAGCTGAGAAGCTTTACTGTTCAACTACACCGTTCTTGTAGATTCAGGACTTGAAGGTGGTTGATTTGGCAAAACCCATCAAAGTCAATGGCAGTATAACTAAAGAATGATTTAACGCTAAGCTTCCCTCATGAAAATACTCCCCAACCGAACACCACGCTGGGACACTGTTTTTTTTAGGCAAAACGGAGCAGACGTGGAAGATGATTTTCTGGATTTATAAAACGTACAATCAAAAACATCATTAAAAAATGATCTATACTCATGTTTACAAAAACATGAAATAACAAGAAAGGTCTGAAATTTTTTAGTTCACTAGTAAACCATATATTTTATATATATATATATACTGTATATAATCGGCTTCTTCGTCTCCAGACCGGTCTGTTTTGACAATACTGATATCCTGGACAGCCTATGTACCGAGGGCACTCGCCCACTCCCAAAACATAAATTAACAACAATAAATTAAAGTCTCTGAACTCGCCATTAGCATCGCCGCTATAAATACAAAAGTATCTAGAGTTGTTTAAAACAAACAAAAAGTTTTAAAAGAAAAAACAAAAAGTTCTTTCACAATAACGGCAAGCTACCCTGCGGTGCCAAAATAATCCCAAAAACATAGAAGAGTCCCATGAGCAGATTGAGCTTGGCAGTCTTTTGAGGGATCTTGGCGTAACACTGCCGGCGAAACTGCCTCTCTAGAGGAAAGGCCATGGGCAGCGTCAGCAGCGGAAGAGCCATGCTAATGGTGTAGCGCGTGGCTAAGATACAGAAGAGCAGGTACGGTACGAACAGCAGCAGGTTGTAGATGACGTAGGAGAGCGTGGGCCCCACCAGGATGGCCAGAGTGACGATTCCCGCCTGCTTGTCCGAGTCCATGTCTCGGGTGTTGTTGCTGTGCAGGATGGCCTCGGTGTTGAGCGCCAGCGGCACGGCGTAGACCAGCGGCAGCACCGACAGGTAACCCACCTGCACCGCGTGAGCGAACATGACGGCCAGAGGACCGAAGGTGATGAGGATGACCACGTCTCCCAGAGCCACGTACTTCAGTCCGATGCCTAAGATTAAAACAAAAGGAAACTCATTACGTTAGTGAAAAATGACTTCAAGGATCAAGGTCACACTTTTCTCACTACTAACTATGACATTTACCTTATTCCTAAATTGCTGCCTATTAATAGTTAGTCAAGTAGCTGTTAAGTTCCAGGGTAGAGATTAAGGTATCTAAAATATGGTCATTCGGAATAAAGAATAATATGTGCTTTATGACTACTAATAAACTGCCAATATCCTAGTGTTACGCGTGTTAATAAGCAACAAGTTATCAGTAAGAATTAGTCCTTAAAATAAGGTGTTACTAAAACAAACAATACCCGAATCCAGCAGAACCTCAAATAAAACTGGACAATATTTTATAATAAATAAATAAATAAAATAAAAATGCAATAATATTTAGCCTTTTGATAATATACAGTATATTGATAGCTCTGTTTTTGCTCAAAAACGCACTTTAAAGGGTTCTCTTGCATTTCTTCCTGTTTTTCAGTTAGATTTTGACCAAAACGCAATGCTTATTTGATGCACATAGTTGACCACTTCAATACATTAAATTCTATTTTCATTCAATACAGTAAAACTCCTTTGTTCTGTAGCTTTCATTTTTTGATGACAGCATTCAGTGTGACTGTACTTTTTTTTTGTGTGGGTCATCTTATGTCAAATTCTTACATTTCATGATATCCAGTTCGAATAACAATACAATATAGAGCTATTTCCAATCAAATGAAATCATCAAATAAAATCCATCGTTGCACTGCAGAAGTGCTACAGAAAACTGCATCTGAAGTGGCATTTACAACTGCATTTACACAGACTGTCTGATTTAGCTCGAAGATGACATGAATGTATTTACACTGAAAACACTTTGAGATTATACTTTTAAAAGTGACACTTACGAAAACCAAATTATGAAATTATTTAAAAATTAAATTGTATGAAACTAGACATGAGAAATGATTTGTTCAAAACGCCTGATTCACTGGGCCTGTCCAAATACACAGACTTGCAAGTCTTTGCACTTGACCACTTACATGATGAGTTTTCAGTATTTGGCCCAATGGTTCAACTGTGTGCAGAGCTTTTGATGATCCTCTGGGACACACTTTAACAATATTTGAATAGTTTATTTGCAAAAACAGAAAACTCAGTTGTTCTTTTTTTTTTTTTTTTCTTCAAAATTCAGGGTTTTTTTTAATCATGTTATGTTTTTATTGTTGTTTATTGTTAGCTAGCTGTATTTTTTAAGTTATTTTTACTTGATCAAAATAACCCAACCGCAGTCTGATTGAGAACGCACAATGAAAAAAAAAAAACATGATTTTTTTTTTTTTTTTTTTTAAGTACAGTATGGTACAGACAATAGTTTAATTGTGGTGCTTCTAATTGAAATGATAAACAATTGCCATTGTTTTAGAAAATATGTGCAACTTTATATTTTACTAGCAAATTATGTCATTTCTAATTAACTTAAATTGCACTCTAAAGTTTTCCTCAACAAAGCACAATTTCAGGGCACGTGAGTGCTGTTAGAGACTAGTGTGAAGAGCACTGAGCTTTGGTATTTATCAGAGCTTACTTACTGTATTTATGAATGTGTCATTGAATCACTGACTCACCCGACAAATTCAGAAATGCAGATTAATTATATGAAGAAACACTGCGTTGTTCAGAAATGGCTTTGTATGGAACTATTTCTGTTGGCATGTACTCAAGACGTGTTTTTGCTTGTTTTTGCAAAGTAAAAGTGTATAGAAGTGTGTGCTACACTGTTCTCACAGTTGATCTATGACTTGTGTGACTCAATTTAAATCAGTAGAAGACAGAACTGCAATTCATATGTGAATTTTTTCCAACACCTAATATCCAGCATGTTTGGTAACGTTATATCACCAACAAAACTTAGCCTCAACGTATGCATGAAAACCAATCAGCATATTCACCTCCAGTGTATAAAAAAGAGCTTGACAGTCCTCCAAAGTAAATGAGAGCTAGATGCTCTAGTTTTAGTGTGGACAGGAAGAACAGCAGAGTGGCACAGAGACATCCCGCCGAGTACAGAGCCGCTCCAAACATCACCACATCCTGCGGCTTCAGGATCTGATCCACCAAAGTCCTGTCGTCGCTCTTCTTATGATCGATTCCCTTCGAAAAATCATAGTAGGTGTTCACCAAGTTCCCCGCTCCGTGGACCACCAAAACCGCCACGGCACACACCAGGAGAATGAGCAGGTCCACCGAGCCCTCCAGCTTGTAGGCCAGAGCGCTGCCCAGAGCCACGGGGGTGAGGGAGGCACTGAAACTCCACGGTCTCAAGGCCAACACGTACGCCGCACATTTGCCCTGCACGTCCAGAGCCATCCGGGCCACGTGGGTCAGCCGGCTCCCGTGCTTACGCTCTGCAGCCGGGACTCCCGACGACTTTGTTCCATTCAGTCCGTTAGAGCCAGAAAGCATGTAGGTCTCTCCGCCGGTCTGCTTCAGGCTGGAGGCCATAGTTACCTCAATCTATGAGCGCTTCAGAGAGATCAGAGGATGCAGCTGTGGAATCACACAACAAAAAAATATGATGAGGACAACAAACAATGACACCAGCAGCAGAAGAGCTAAAGCGATTTCTAGGCAGAAGTCGTCATATTTGTG
Source organism: Labeo calbasu (assembly GCA_019740295.1). Classification (NCBI taxonomy): domain Eukaryota; kingdom Metazoa; phylum Chordata; class Actinopteri; order Cypriniformes; family Cyprinidae; genus Labeo; species Labeo calbasu. The sequence goes on from JAHKKF010502682.1 coordinate 24,564, forward strand.
CATTAGTGCCGGCCGCTTTATCAGAAAATAATAAGTTCCTGTTTTGCGAGTATCATTCCCATTCATTCTTCCCATAGGGATTTTTTTCAGAAGTCTTCATAAAAGTGTTATAAGCCATGAATCAAACCAACCAGCTATGAGGAGAATAACAACATTCCAGACTGTGATTTGAAACAAAACAGTATTTGACAAAAGTTCAGTACTGTGTAGCTGACAGATTTAATTAAGAAAACTATAATCCCATGAAGCATTTCAAAATATATAACCGAATTAGAAACAATGGAGAAAAATAAATCTATTTATTTAAAGTTGTTGATTTAATTACAGAAACAATATTTTAAGTTTATTGCAAAATTTGCACATCATTTGCTTCATGGAAGTGGGTGGAGCTAAAGAGGCCACGACTTTTCTGCACAGTACCATAGGTAATGATTTTTTCCACCATAAATTCAGCTGTTAAACAATTATAAAAAAAAAAAAAAGAAAAGAAAAATAATGTGAATGGCTTAATGGAAATGGCTTAACCTCCAGAGCTGACTGCTGTACTTGATAGCAGCGAATGGGAAACACGATTTTAACACTCCTATTTGCTCCAATTGCAAAAGACAACAGTGTTTCCCAAAAAAAAAAAATTGAAATGTTTAAAGTGATAAAACTAGATTACGGACTGTTGTATTAGAAACAAACTGCAATTTATTTTTGTGTCATTTAATGCCAATGTAATACAACACAAAGTTTATTTAGTGTTATAAACGCTATTTAATATATATATA
>JAHKKF010502693.1:0-17800 GCA_019740295.1 Labeo calbasu
AGTTCATTTTATACCAGGGTCATAAATTAACTTTTCCATTAAGGGGCAATATTTGCCCACTGGAATTGATTTCCAGGGGCATTTTTTTATTCATTAGGGCAGTTTTTATAACCAGCTTATTATTATAATCACCATATTAAGTTAAAATACTTAAAATTGCTTTAATCAATATTATAAACTGTTGTCAATAACAATAGATTTTTTTTTAATTGTATCTAAGTAACTTTACACATCTAAAAAACAGGAGTTCATAGGGCTGCAATATTATGATAAAAAATCATTATTGTAGATTATTACTTTTTATATTGTAATAATGATTATTAATATCGATATAGAAAACAATATAAAACGTTTCTGTCTGGCTTCACAGACAAACATGTCAGTACATGAGGTTAGCCTAGTCTAGGTCAAATTATGCAAAAACATCACTGAAACTACGAAATTAATCTTTTGTTTACATCGTATCTGCACTGTGTTGTTTATGATGAGGGAATTCGCGAGCTTTCGCACTCAACAACAGCTCCGGCGTTTACAGCGCTGGCTAATCTAAGCGCCTCTGATTGGTCAGTGCATTCCAAAATTCAACACAAACGCGTTTGATTGGTTACAAGGCTCAACGCTGCACAAAACAGCACAAATTGACACTTTTCATTCATTTTTACATTTCATTTTAATCGCGACAGTCGTAATACATTGTTTAATTGTGCAGGGGCATTTTCTTGGCTCTTAGTCTTGAATTTATGGGGCATTTTGTTTAATTTTTGAGCCTTTTTTGCCACAAGCCATCATTAATTTCTGACCCGTAACACACTGACCGTTTGTGACTGTATGCTGTCACACTCTATGGGGTAAATTGTCACAATGGGAAATTAGCTGTTTACTGACACATTATGATTATGAAAACAAGCATTTATGCAGTTGGACTTTCCGTAGGTAAGTTTTTGACTACTTCCGTGTGACAACTAGCCCCGGTTTCATCTATAATTTCATCTATCATAGGGTATTTTGAGGATAGAAAGCATCGTCCAAACACAACATATTTTTCTTAGAAGATGGCCAATAAGAGAGTTAGTTTCGATCTTTCCTCCACGCCTCCATGCAGACACGAGGAATAAAACCGCAGTGCAGACTCGTGTGACGATCATATGACCGCCTGAGATTCAACATGGCTCGCCTGCTGGTCTTATATCTGTTTACTTTATCCGGTGTTTTCGCCGGACGTTTTTTTAATGAAAATGAGCCCTGCTACAAACCCCAGCCGAGGAGAAACCTACAAGGAGTTAAGTACGTCAAATTATCTTTTTTTAAACTCAAATTGTACATAAACATTTATATAGAGTAATGCTTGATATGCGACGCTAGGGCTGTGTCTCAAATCTAAGTTTGTGAGTTGTCTGACTAGACAGCAGTTTGGGGTATCAGATGTTTGTTCCCAAGTTAGGGGAGTAATACACACTTTTAAGGCTAAAAATACTGTCTAGGTAACGTTGGGTTTGTACTATCAGGTTTTAATCTTACTTAACTTAATTGTCTAAAAGAGTAAAAATTAAATAAGTAAACCTTCTTTTCTCTTCTAGGTTTGTAAGTTTATAAGCAAAAAATAAATGTTAATATCATGCTGAGAAATATGCAAATAATATTTTGAAGCTGTTTTCTCTACTGTTCTGTATGCTAATGTATTTCCTGTTATTCGACACTTATTTTTAGTTAGCCCATGTAATATTGTGTTCTTGGGTCTGTTAGATATTACCACAGCTGATCTTTGGTACAATCTAATGATATGTAGATACACTACCAGTTTCAAGTTTTTGAATAGTAAGATTTTTAATGTTTTTTAAAGAAGTGTCTTCTGCTCATCAAGCCTGCATTTATTTTATATTAGTTATTTTAAATAGCAAAAATATCTCAAAATTGTACCGTTTTTGCTGTACTTCAAATTAATGAAGGCTTGGTGAGCAGAACAGACTTCTTTAAAACAAAAACAAAAACAAAAAAAAAAGCATTAAAAATCTAACTGTTCAAAAACTTTTGACTGGTAGTGTATATGTAATTTCCTTTCATTATCCTGGCTTATATGGGTTATGTGAAGAATAACACTACTTTTAGTATTTTTGTTGTAAAAATATGTGAATTTTCTGTTTTGAACTGATTTGCCAAAATGCACAGTATTGAGCACAGCATACTGTATCCCACAGTGCAATGCACTCAGATTGACTTTCGATTTCTACTGTAATGCATGAGTCATTTTTCCAAGTTATTTGGTCGTCTCATTTTATTTTTTGGCTCCATTGTCGCCCAGTGTATTGCAGGCGACTCACGTCATGGCAATTCGGCACATGAAATTATTAAGGGAAAAACACAGCAGAGTGGTGAAAAGGTAGCCATCATGAGACCGTTTGACACCTGCTTCATTTACTATAATATATATGTCATGCCCTCAAGGTTTCCCATTTTTGGTTGTTAACTGAAGAACAGATGGCCTGTGCATGGGTTATTTGCTGGAGTTTCCTTCATGGCCTCTTGCTGCTTGCTGTGAATGCCTTTTCGTGTTTTTGTGGTCAGTGAAGAGAGAAGTAGATTTGTGGCCAAACGGTATACGCAGATGGTTGAATAACTTTTTCTTGTGTTCTCCAGGACTGGACCACGTCCTTATGAAGCTATGAATTTAAAAGATCTCCCCAAAGCGTGGGACTGGAGAAACATCAACGGCGTCAACTACGTCAGCACCACACGCAACCAGCACATACCACAATACTGTGGCTCCTGCTGGGCGCATGGAAGTACTAGTGCTTTGGCAGGTGAGGGAAAATATTGTTAAAATGTAGGGTAGTTCAACCATTTTTTTTTTTTTCTTTCTTATTCTTTTTTTTTTTTTTTGGTTTGTGTGTGAATCACAGAAGGAGATATTAAGCAAAATTTCCTCTGTTTTTTCCATACGATTCTGGTAAATATCTTTTTGTGTTCTGTTGGGAAAAATAATCATAGACATTCACATGACAGTGAGTAACTGAAGACACATTGAAGACACCAGCACCTGTTTTAGCTTTTTATGACTAACAGCTTGCTTAATCATTAAAAATGCTATGTCCTGGACCTGTTATATGCAGTCATGACAAGTATGCCTTTCGACATTTATGAACCACCTGACTATCATCTGATTTGCAGGTGTTTTCCTGATCTGCAAGTTTGTACATATTAGTGAACTTGCCACTTCCTCTTACTGAATCTTTGTTGAAACTTTCCACAAATAGTGTGATAAAAGTGCATCTTTGTCGATCTATTACAGTACTATAACATGCAATTTTAACCATAAATTACCATAAATAGTAAATGCATCTAATTGCTTTGGACCTTGTTGACTGTATATAACAATTAAAATTATTTGATAGTGTCATAATTTTGAGAATCTGTTAGAATCGTATTCAGTTTGTGGTAAAAATAAATATAATTATTTGATTATTTTTGTAACAGTCTTGCAAAATAAAGCACAATGAATAAAACTATTAAAAAATTTAATATTTAATAATTTTTACTTTGACCTTGATAATCAGTGTTTTCTGAAGGTGAGGCACCTCTTTTTTACTAAAACTTCAAACTTTAAATAAAATAAAAACATTTTTTTCACTCTTGTGATGTTAAAATTGCAATAAAAATAAATAAATAATTTGTAATAACTAAATAAAATGAATTAAGAATAAAGCCACTCAAATATGTTTTAATTTGACTTGATCTTGATAATCAATATTTTCTGAGGGTGAAGCACCTCTTTTTTATTTATTTATTTATTTATTTATTTTACTAATACTTAATTTAAAAAATATATATTTTTGTACTGTTTTGATGTCAAATTGCAATACAAATAAATAAATTACAATAACAAAATAAAATGAATTAAATTATATGAGTGGTTTTATTTTTTTTTTATTTAGCCTCTTGACATTGATAATCAGTATTTTCTGAAGGTGAAGCACCTCTTTTTTTCCTAATACTTAATTTAAAAATATTATACATTTTTGACTCTTTTGGTGTCAAAATTGCCTTAAAAAAGTTTCAAAAATAGAACCACTCATATAATTATATAGTTGACCTTGATATTCAATGTTTTCTGAAGGTGAAGCACCTCTTTTTTTAAAATTGCAATAAAATAAATAAATAAATTGCAATAACTAAATAAAATGTATTAAAAATAAAATCACTTAAGTAAAAATAAATTTTGTTAAAAAAAATTAACACTTAATTTAAAAACGTTATATACATCTTCACTTTTTTTTTTTTGTCAAAATAGCAATAAATAAATACATTTTAATTACTAAATAAAATGAATAAAAAATAAAACCACTAATATATTTTTTATTTAACCACTTGATAATCAATATTTTCTGAAGGTGAAGCACCTCTTTTTTTCCTAATAAGCTTTAAATATTTTTGACACTCTTAAACTTGCATAAATAAATAAATAAATAAATAAATAAATAAATATAAAAAATAAAAACACTCTCATAATGTTTGATTTGACTGCTTGACCTTGATATTTAATATTTTCTGAAGGTGAAGCACCTTTTTTTTATATATATATATATATACTAACACTTAATTTAAAAAAGTTATGTATTTTTTTGACTCTTTTGATGTCAAAAGTGCAATAAAAAATAAATAAATAAATAAATAAATACATTGCAATAACTAATTAAAATAAATGAAAATAAAACCACTCATATTTTTTTTTATTTGACTACTTGACATTGATAATCAGTATTTACTGAAGGTGAAGAACCTCTTTTTTTCCTAATACTTAATTTAAAAATATCATATATTTCTGACTCTTTTGATGTCAAAATTGCATAAATAAATTCAAAAATAAAACCACTCGTATAATTTTTTTATTTGACTGCTTGACCTTGATAATTAATTCTCTAAAGATAAAGCATGTCCTTTTTACTGACATGTTTGTTGATAAAGATGATAAATGCTCAAGTTCCCCTTTTTCTTGTCAGCCTGTGCAACTTATTTTTTTTCTTTTAGATCGTATCAACATCAAGCGGAAAGCAGCATGGCCATCAGCCTATCTCTCTGTCCAGAACGTGATTGACTGTGGCGACGCGGGTTCCTGCCACGGTGGAGATCATTCTGGTGTTTGGGCATATGCACACGATAAAGGCATTCCTGATGAAACCTGCAACAACTATCAAGCCAAAGATCAGGGTAAGAAAGTTGTTTAGTGGAGCATCTGGTAGTTTGCTTGGCTGGAAACTTGTATTGCATTAGTTTATATTTCTGCTTTTTTCAGAATGTAACTACTTCAATCAGTGTGGAACCTGCACGACCTTTGACGTGTGTCATGTAGTAAAGAACTTCACTCTCTGGAAAGTCGGAGACTACGGCTCAGTCAGCGGCCTGGACAAAATGAAAGCTGAGATCTACACTGGAGGACCCATCAGGTATACAAACTGCTTGGTTATGGATTTGAAAGATCAGGTGTTGTAGTTGAACCAAGATTTTAACTCTGACTCTTTTGCCTTTAGTTGTGGCATCATGGCAACAGACAAGCTGGATGCGTACACGGGTGGTTTGTACACTGAGTACGTACAGGATCCCTATATAAACCACATCGTATCTGTAGCCGGTTGGGGCGTTGATGAGAGTGGAGCAGAGTACTGGGTCGTCCGTAATTCTTGGGGAGAGCCATGGGTAAGCATGAAAAACCTGAAAAGTTAGACGAGAGTACAAATTAAGGTGTTGAGTGTATGTTTTCCTCTTTTGTTTAGGGGGAGAAAGGCTGGCTCAGAATAGTCACCAGCGCATACAAGGGCGGCACTGGGAACCAGTACAACCTCGCCATCGAAGATGACTGCATGTATGGAGACGCTATCCTACCCAAAAACTACCTGTAGATGGCTCTAATGTTCTTCAGAGAAAGCAGTCTTAGATTTGCCAAAAATCATTTTTGATGCTGCCTAAGATTATTTGCAGAGGTTTGGTTTTAATCGTTTTTAATCTCAGGAATGTTTCAGAAATTGTACAGATTTGTTTCTGCAATTCTGCATTTGTAGGCCTCCTTTTTTAATGATTTTCTACACTACTTCAAGAACGAAAAGGGAAAAGTAGTCCACCGTTGTTTTTTATACATAGGACATTTAGCCTTTTTAGGATGTTTCAAATGAACCGAACTCAGACCAAATGGTCCTCTAATGACCTTGTGTGCTGAAAAGGTTTTGGGGTTTGCAATATTGTATTAAAAGCAGAAGTACATCATTTGTTTCTCTTTTTGATTTTGCTTTTAATGCATCTGTCAAACCATGTCAACACATGCAGCCATGGATCGGTCTAATCAATGCACTGTTTTTAATCACATTCTTCAATAAAAGTCTTATCAGGTCCTACTTTGTGGCATTTTATTGTGGGTATTTTTGGTCAAACGCTTTAATTTATTTTAAAATGAGTGGAACAGTACGTCAAAGTTAACTACCTGCATCCTAAAATGTCTTTGTATTCAGTTCTAGCTGTGGATCTTTGATTTAAAGACCTCATCAAATGAGAACCTCAAGTTGCATTTGTCCTTAATCATTTTTTAAGTTACGTTAGTTTGGAAATCATTTGAAGAAACATGTAAAGCTTCCTCTCAATGCAAAATATTCATTTGCATTAAATCAAATTGCCATTTACATTTACTAAAGACTAACACCTTAAAAGAAACACATCAACAGTATATTTGACCACTTACATTACCAACATTTTTAATGTTTTTTTTTTAAAGAAGTCTCTTCTGCTCACCAAGCCTGCATTTATTTGATCCAAAATACAGCAAAAGCAGTAATATTGTAAAATATTTTTACTACTTAAAATAACTGATTTCTCATTACTCCAGTCTTCAGTGTCACATGATCCTTCAGAAATCATATTAAAAATTCTAGAAATTAATATTTTTATTTACCAAGAATGCTTTAAGTTGATCAAAAGTGATGATAAAGACATTTATGTTACAAAATATTTCTATTTTAGATAAATGATGTTCTTCTGAACTTTCTATTCATCAAAAAACCCTGAGAAACTTCTACTCAGCTGTTTTCAACATAATGTTTTTTGAGAGGCAAAACAAAATATTAGAATGATTTCTGAAGAATCATGTGACTGGAGTAATAATGCTAAAAAACAGCTTTGAAATCACAGGAATAAATTACATTTTAAAATATATTCAAATAGAAAACAGTTAATTTAAATATAAAAATATTTTACTAATTTTGCTGTACTTTGGATCAAATAAGTATAGGTTTCGTAGCAGAAAAACACATTAAAAATCTGACTGTCCAAAAACTTTTGACTGATAGTGAACATTGTTAACTTTGAAATGATGACACTATAGACTTAGTACAATCATATTTACTAAAAATGACTACAGTGTACAAAAAGGAAAACCAACATCACAAATAGTTTCAAAGCAAAATAGAAGCTCTACAAGATACAACCTCAAAAACACACTTTCATAGTTCAGCATTCATGTCAGTATTGTCTTTGAAAAGGTGGACACAACAGTTATGTACACTGGAATTGGCTGTCCGTCCATGAAGACTGGTCCGGTCCTACGAGTTGATCAAACGTCCCACTAATTTTGAATGTTAGTTCATCATAATGAAGTTGGATTTGCAGTGAGCTGCAATGTAAAAATCGAAGATTATTAACAAAGTACTACAAGTATAAATCTACATCATTCTGAATTGGATTTGTATGTCCCCATAAATCATGGTTACTCTAGATAAAATTATTCCCCCTTTAGAGATGACAGAGAAAAAAAAACATATGTACAGTTGAAGTCAAAAGTTTACATACACCTTGCAGAATCTGTAAAATTTTAATTATTTTACCAAAATAAATGGGATCATAAATGTTTGTTATTTTTTATTTAGTACTGACCTGAAAAAGATATTTCACATAAAAGACGTTTACATATAGTCCACAAGAGAAAATACATACGCTTCATTCGTAATAATGTGTTGTTACCTGAATGATCCACAGCTGTTTTTTTTGTTTGTTTGTTTATTTATAGATGTTCATGAGTCCCTTGTTTGTCCTGAACAGTTAAACTGTCCGCTGTTCTTCAGAAAAATCCTTCAGGTCCCACAAACTCTATGTTTTTTGTGTATTTGAATCCTTTCCCACAATGATTGTAAGGTTCAAACGCTCACTGATGCTTCAGAAGGAAACAATGCATTAAGAGCCGGGGGGTGAAAACTTTTGAAAAGAATGTACATTTTTCTTATTTTGTCTAAATATCATATATATCGTTTTCACTCCCCTGGCATTTGAACCTTCTGTAATAGTTGCATGTGAGTCCCTCAGTTGTCCTCAGTGTGAAAAGATGGATCTCAAAATCATACAGTCATTGTTGGAAAGGGTTCAAATACACAAAAATGCTGAAAAACCAAAGAATTTGTGGGACCTGAAGGATTTTTCTGAACAACAGCGGGCAGTTTAACTGTTTAGGACAAACAAGGGACTCATGAACAACTAAACACACTAAACACAAAATACACAGCTGTGGATCATTCAGGTAACAACACAGTATTAAGAATCAAGTGTATGTAAATGTTCAAACAGGGTCATTTTTTAAAATTCAACTATTATTTTCTCTTGTGGACTATATGTAAACGTCTTTTATGTGAAATACCTTATTCAGGTCAATACTAAAAAAAAAAACAAAATGCATTTTGTACAATCTCTGTTATTTCAGTAAAATAACATTTTGAAAATTCTGCAAGGTATATGTAAAATTCTGCCTTCAACTGTATGTTTCACTCAAATCTCTTCAAGCATGTTTTAATTTTAAAAATGACTCACCAATGAACTCAGCTACAGGATCATGTTCTCCCTCAGTACGGATTGTTCCTGCTATGCTGTCGTTTTCTAAGATGGGCAAAAACAGCTGGACGAAGTCTGAGGTATAAGGAGGTGTTATCACATCTAGAACCTGTCCGAAATAAAATGCCGATGAGAAAACCAACCACAGACTCAATAATGATACTGACGTCATCTATGACAAAACTGTGTCACTCAGTTGAAACACTCAGACCTGAGCCTTACCTCTGTAACAAAGTATCTGATGAGTGAAATATCTGTGTTGAGCTTCTCAAGACACTTGCGGATATAGCCGACCACTGGAAGAACATAACCTCGACTCAGTAGATGAACCATACGGTCCAGTAAGGTCTTCTTGAGCTCCAGCTGAAAAAAGAAGAGACAAGTAATAGTCAGAATTTAGCTATAAACTTGAAACCTGGAGGCGCAGCTAAAAGCGCACTGGTTTCGCAGTTTTACAAACCTGCTCCATGACATCGAGCTGCGAGTGCTCTGTCTCGAACAGTTTGATGAGCAACTGTAACACCTGCGGATGGAGAAGCTGATGGCACGTGCTGATCTGAGAAATAAAGACAAATGTTTAGTCTTAAACTGTGGCGAACCAGCATCTTTATGTATAATGGTTTGGCTAGTGACCACTTCGTACTCTTTTGGAGGTTAGGTTTACCTCATCCAGAAGTGCTAGATGGACAGGAGTGTGGTCCGTCTGTAGCTGGAAGTAACGCGGCTCAGACACCGTCCAGTCGACCCACTTCAGCACTCCCATCGCTACCACTGGAAACCTGCAACACAAATCCAGAAATGTATAATCATACAAGACACTACCATTCAAAAGATCAGTAAAGTAAGTTTTACATTTTAAATAAATGTTGTTCTTTTGAACTTTCTATTCACTGAAAAATATACAAATGTGTTTGTTCTTACCTTATGCACTGGTACAATGTGCTGAGTTCTGCTACTAGTTCAGTAGCTCCCTTGTTTTCATTGCAGCAGAGATTATGAACCGTCTCAATGGCCTTTGAGGTCGACTTTAGCTCATCCTTATTTATATTCACACGCTTGTTCTAAAAACAAGTAATATTTAATGTAATGATTTCTGAGAAATATGTATGTTACTATACAGAATGTGTTAGATGTGTGCTTTAATACACACCTTTTTCCATGTTTCCACAACACTAGCAGCATACGCTAAGATGTGGATGTATTTGTGCTTGTGGTCCTGGTTGATTTTAGCTCCGGGTTTAAATAGCGACTGCATGAACAGATCCAAAAAGGCAGGAACTCGGATCTACGCAGAGAGAAGAGCAGTTTGGTTAACATCAGTTTAGTTAATATAGGCATTTGTTAAAGGAATAGTTCACCCATCCTCAGATGATACAAGATGTAAATGAGTTTGTTTCATTTGGGAACAGATTTTGGGAAATTTTGAAATTTAGTTTCTTACAAACATGCAAATTTTCATTTCACAAGACATTAAACGATGGACTATAGTGGTTTGAATTACTTGTGGATTATTGTGATGTTTTTATTAGCTGTTTGGACTCTCATTCTGACGGCACCCATTCACTGCAGAGGATCCATAGGTGAGCAAATGATTTAACGCTACATTTCTCCAAATCTGTTCCAATGAACAAATTAACTCATCTGTATCTTGGAAGGCCTGAAGGTGAGTAAATCTTCAGCAGAGATTCATTTTGGGTGAACTATTTTTTTAAGCTAGAAACAAAAGTTTTTTCATAACTTAAATGTAAATTTACAATGGATTGGAAGCATTAAGTATTTCTTCTCTGCATCTCACTTTGCATTGGCTTCTTTTCTTATATACGCTACCTCAAAAGTATTTGAACAGTAATATTTTTAAAGTTTTTTTTTTTTAAATACAGCAAAACCAGTAATATTGAGAAATATTTTACTATTTAAAATAATTGCTTTCTATTTGAATATACTTTAAATTTAAAATGTAATTTATTCCTGTGATGTATTATTATTATTATTATCATCAATATTTAAACAAGTTTTTTCTATGATGCTAAATTGATGTTAAAAATTCAACTTTAAAATCATAGGAATAAATCACATTTTAAAATATATTCAAATAGAAAATAATTATTTTAAATTGTAAAATTATGTCTTTCATTTTTTTTTTTTACTGTTTTTGCTGTATTTTGGATCAAATAAATGCAGGCTTGGTGAGCAAAAGAGACTTCTTTAAAAAAACATTAAAAATCTTACTGTTCAAAAACTTTTGACTGGAAGTGTAGCTTTTCTATAAAACATTGCAATTGTATACTACAAATATAATTGGCAGCAAACAATTTGCTTATGTTTTGGATTAAATGGATAGTTTACCCAAAAATGAAACTTCTGTCATTAATTCCTCACCCTCATGTCATTCCAAACCTGTAAGACCTTTGTTCATCTTCAGAACAAAATTTTTTTGTTTTCATTTCGGATTTCATCAAAAATATCTTAATATGTGTTCTAAAGAAGAACATAGGTCTTAAGGTTTCGAAACGACATGAGGGTGAGGAATCAATGACAGAATTTTTGGATGAACTATCCCTTTAAATTGTTGGCTAAACGCAAATATTTACAAATTTTACATTCTGACCAGCTCTACAGGAGGTGGATCCATGCTACTGAACATCTTGAAAAGGACTGTGATGTCTGCTGGGTTCAGAGCCCCTTTGGACAGCATGGCACCAAGAGCCTGGCATGCGCGTGGATATGCAGCAGCTGTGCCCAGCGCTAATGTAATCTGACTGGCATCATGTCCCCTAAATGCCACAAATAATAACATAGTTATTATTAATAATCAGATCAATACGGCAGATCAAACAACTGAGAGTGTAACACAAAAGCACCTCTCGTGGGCGTATTTCTGTACTTCCTGTCCAATTCGCCGCATTGCTGAGCCGCCTTGCTCCTCCTGAGAAAGGATGGACATCATGGCCTGGGCGAACAAGTACGTGTGCTCACCGTGACACACCATCTTCTGCTCAAAACACACACAAGGATCTGATGACAAAAATGCAACCATAGACATAAATACAGCGGCCTTAAAAAGTATCTGCAATGCTCACGGCAAATTCGGGGAGATTTTTCTCCAGGTTCTGTTCTCCTCCATCCAGCAGTGTGGCGAGAGAGGTTCGTAGGACTCTGGAGAAAACCTCCAACTGTTGACAGGCCGTGGACACGCTTGTGATCTCTCCTTGGTATCCTGCATCTGAAATCAACTACAGACAACATACGCTATCAAGAAACATGTTTTAGCACTACATAAACTGTTTTCAGCAATATGAGCATCTTTAATTCAATTCAGCCCATTTCTTTCTTCTTTTTTTTTTTACCTTAACAGTGAAGTTGAGCATCAGGCAGTCTGGATGAGCCTCAGCCAGTTTGTAGAACAGATCTCTCCATGTTGTGTGTGCTATCATCTGCTCCAGCCATGCTGGTGTCTGAACAGAGATGAACATTTAGCTCATTAGCCTGATAAGTCAAACCATAAGTAGCAAAATATCTTTTCTTCTGTAACATACATCCAAGTGTAATGCAATTAACTGATTTTGGAATCTGAGATGAAGATTCAAAAAAATTATAAAATGTGTAAAATTATATTTTATAAAATTAAACACACAGACAAATCATTCACAATGAGAACTATAACATGCATTTACAAAACAGATAAATATACATTGTGAAAATGACTACTTTTGACTATTTTTGGGACAAAAACTAACAGGCTACAGTCTACAGTCTTCAATATTAATGCAACACAAAATTAAAAAATGCAACTAAATCTTAAAAAGGGAAAACATTTAAAAAATGCTAATCCCTAAAATGAAGAAAATAAATAATATTCTAACACATTATGAAAAAATAACAAATGTACTTAACTTTATAGAAACTTTATAATTTATTGAAATAAAAATAAATATATGCTGCCATTCAAAAGTTTGGGATCAGTACGATTTGTAATGTTTTTTTGATGGAGTCTCTTATGCTTATCAAGGCTGTATTTATACAGAAAAAACAGTAATATTGTGAAATATTATTGCAATTTCTAATATTGGTTTCCTATTTTAATTCACTTGAAAATATAATTTACTTCTGTGAGGCAGTGCTAAATTTTCATCAGCCATTACTCCAGTCTTCGGTGTCACATGATCCTTCAGAAAATGTTCTAATATGCTCATTTATTATCACTGTTAAAAACAGTTGTGCTGCTTAATATTTTATTGAAAGCTGTGATATTTTTCTTTGATTCTTTGATGAATACAAAGTTAAAAACAACAGCATTCACTCAAAATAGAAATCTTTTCTAACAACATAAGTCTTTAGTGTCACTTTTTATCCAGTAAACACATCCTTATTGAATAAAAGTATTAATTTCCTTTAAAAAAAGAAAGAAAACATGTACTCAGACTTTTGAATAGTAGAGTATACTGTAACACAAAAACTCTATTTTAAATAGACACTGTTCGTTTTAGATTTTATTTACGAAAGAATCCTGAAGAAAGTATCACAGGTCGTAAAAAATATTAGGCAGCACAGCTGTTTCCAGCTCTGATTATAAATCAGCATGTATGAATGATATTTGAAGGATCATGTGACACTGAAGACTGGAGTAATGATGCTGATAATTTAGCTTTGCTTCACAGGAATAAATTAAATATATTTTTAAAAGTATATTAAAATAGAAAACTGTTATTTTAAATTGATCAAATAGATACAGCCTTGAAGAGCATAACAATTTAAAACATCTTTAAAAACATTTTAAAAGCTTTTGAACGCCAGTGTATATGTAATTCATTTTTATATTTAAAAAACCCTCACCTCTCCCTCAACAGTGAAAATAGAATCTGCTTTCTGAGGGTCAAAGTGTTTAATCAAGAGACTCTTTAAATGATTCTCCACACGTTCCTGCACCTGAGCGGGCTCCACACCTGCAAAGGAGAAACACACAAAAGTCAGTGTTTCGAACTGACACCAATTTTAAAACAGGTGTGACTCTCAAACTGTCCCGTTCACGTTTATATATACAGTTTTACACACACTTTTAGTTTTTATTCATTTATTTTTTTCGCGCCTTAACTGTCAATAGCACATCTGTAACCATGGTGACACTGAAGCGTTTCATGAGAGCGCGAGTTCGTCCGTTAAATAATCTACAGCAGCTTTGATTTTTTGTATTTGAGTAACGTTATGTAAGTTGTGTGAAGACGACAAAACTGACGAAAGCGGCTCCGGAGGACAAAAGTGACTGGATTTCAACTCTTCAGATGACTGATATCTACATCTCTGTAAGTTACCAAAACCACACACATGAAAACACAAAACACACGACGACACACACTCGCCGCTCTTTCGCACTGTATGGCTTGACAAACAACTAGTTATTCATATTAACTAGTTGTCCGGTACGTTCCTGTTCACGAAAATTCGTCTGCGAGTCCGTAAAACGTACGGCTATCAAATGCGGTTGTCACTTTTGTAACCGAAATGTGTGTGAACGTTAACGTTACCGTTATTAAGAACTCAAATACCGGATGGACAACCCACCGTATTCTGCTAATGTGTAAATGAGGTCATGAAGGGAATCATGAAGCTTGCAGAAATTCAAGTATAAACGCATTTATATAGGATTTTTGGGCAACATATTCACTGACCCATCTGAATGAGCCATTCCGCCAGTAGATTGACCGTCTGGGCGACAGCGGAGTAGTTCTCTGAGAGCAACTGGATGACATGTTCAGGTGAACCTCCTGCCTGGAAATACCTGTGGAGACACGGAGACAATTGCTGTGAATCATCGTCCCCTTTTTATCTATAGAAATCACCCTCTATCCATTTGGGTGTCTTACGTTTTCAGGGTGTTAAACACGGTGGGCTCCATGATATAATCTCTGCTGGAAAATTTCTGCAGACACTCCTCCTGAACTTTTCCATCAGCTTCAGCATCCGCGTATCCATCCTCCTAGAGCGATAGAAAGTAGGGAGACGGTGGAGCAATCTTTTAGTGGCGAATCAAGAGGCATAATAAGATCGTATTTGTGCATATTTCCATCCAACATATTAACTCTTGTTATTAAACTATGTCAGTTAATCATCTTGAACACTGTCGTGTGTTATGGACATCTACGACAGCACTAGCTCAGTTTTTTAGACATGGCACCATGGTAATTCTTTTGGTCATGCTTTTGTCCATGGCACAATCATGGATTTTGCGCATGTTTCATGTTATTATTTTTACTACCTTGGAGTTCCATATAAACAATACGGTATACGAGTATGGCACCACGACAGTACTTTTTGTAAGTGTACATGAAAACCAAAGCAACCTCTGATTTCAAATTTGTTGCTAGTAAATCAGATTAATTTCATGGTCTTGGTGTCTGTGGTGTGATTTCAGTAAACTACCATGTTGCCGTCTTGTGCCTCCCATTCTCCAGCATTGCCGTAGTATTCTTCGTCCATTGAGAAAAATTATTTCTTTAATCCAGAGAAGCGACTGTTTACAAAATACGTACGTGAACACTGAACGGCGCGCGTATAATACGTCATTTGAAAACGAAATAGAGCGCTTCCTTCTGGACTGGCGTCAACTACACACTGGGATAATGTGTAGCTGACTGTGACTACAGTGATTATAAATATAAATAATAATGATTTTGTTTTATTCTTAAATGTGTATTTTAATACAATGTCGAACAATATATAATTATTGTAATCAGACAAATCTGCGTGTAGACGGGCTTTGTCACGTGACATCTGAGACTTTTTTCAGTGCTGTTCGATCTGTACCAATCAAGGTTGGTTTTTTTTGCTGGTTAAATAATTTATGAAAATAACTATAGAGATTGCTGGAGCAGATCTCAAGTGATTTAAATTGATTATACTTACCTATTTAAATGTCTTTAGGAAGACAAACAAAAATCCTCCGTGCGACCCAATGCAGGATTCTGCCTTCTGGGCCGTCAAGCGCCCTCTGGAGGAAAACAGCGTTGTGTCCCACAAGCAAAAGTTATTTGCTAGAAACGTGTGCCGCCCAATGGGAGTGTTGTAAACTCCTAAACTGTCAGAAGAGCCATTTTGAGCAGCGCTGTTTGAAATCATACTGTTCACACAAACCAACAGCAACTTTATCCAAAAGTCAAGTTTAGATCCAGATGTTGTACACACTCTCTGTATTTAATATTGATAAGTTGCAATCTACATTGAATACTAAAAACATTCAATAAAATGTTATGCGCTCAGCATAAGATATTAATTGAATTGAAATTTAAAAGGTTTGTATAATATTTATTATTAAATGTTTTTGACATTTTAAAGAAAAAGGTTCACTTTTATATGTGCAGTTCCTCATACAGCAGATGTAGTCGATTTCTGTCCAGCAGATGGCGCTCAATGTGAGTGTATTGAGAAATACATCCAGTCCAGTAGGTGTCCCTGCGGTTCATGGGGAGTTCAGAGTGACAAACACTGAATAAAAGCATGCTATAAAAAGGAGTGTGCTTTTAAATAACAAAACTTAATGAAAAAATAAATAAATGTCCAATGACTTAAATCTTAAAAAAAACAAAACAACAACAACCTTCTGTCATATAGAAATGTGTAATGAACTCAAGATACGTGTAGGTCCTTATCAAGTTATAACAAACCTAATAATAATAATAATATTATTGTGGCTAAG
This sequence comes from Labeo calbasu, assembly GCA_019740295.1. NCBI lineage: Eukaryota > Metazoa > Chordata > Actinopteri > Cypriniformes > Cyprinidae > Labeo > Labeo calbasu. The sequence goes on from JAHKKF010502693.1 coordinate 16,544, forward strand.
AACGTGTAGAAACAACCCTAAATCTTAAGTCGAGAATAATTTTATTCCTGCTGCAGACCTTGACTTTAGATATCCCTGTTTTTCATTTTTAATAATGTAAAAAAAAGCTCAGCTGATTGAAACTAATTTAGGCTTTAAATACTCTAAATATAAGCTGAAAATCTAAATGACATTAATGGGTTGCCTTTGCCTGTACACTCAGTACTGTTTAACTTCATGGTTAACATCAGTAGATTTCATTAGGAAGTGTAAAACTAAAGACTCTTAAGTTTTACTATATAAACGTTTTAAATTGCAACCCCAAATTTATTATGTATACTGTATAACACTTCTCTGATGTCTGTGGTTTGAACTTCTTTTGTTTGGTTTAAAGATCAAACACGTGGTGTCATAACAGGAATTGATTTCCCATAAAAAAGTAGTTACTTCTGACATGAAGTATTACAAAATATATGAAATAAGCAGAATCTGGAAACTCAGTGTTTGATGATGCAAACCATCTACCACCTGCATGATAACATTCCAAACAAGTTCATTTAGTCCATTTTAAACACTACAATTAATATTTTTTCATTCTAGTGACTATTTTCAAAGTGAACCTTTTTATAGCACCCAGAAGTGTACACTAATGTAGGCTTATTTACTTTTAAAAATGATAATGTAAGATGGTGCAAATTTGCCTGAAAAAGGTATAGAAGTCATAATTATATATGTGCCTGGAGGCAAAACATAAGAGTGTAGTTTAAGGACAACCAAATGATTTCAAAAATCATATTAGGGTATGCAATGCATAGTGCAATTGAAACCGTCAGTTTAAGCAGCAAATGATAACTTCATTTCGCTTCTTTAGAAACACGTAGCAAATGGTATATTAGACCTTTAAGAACCACCACTGTAAGAGCAACTACATTATCCTTTATAGTTTGATTTGGGCCAAAAAACAGAGTTAGCCTTGTGAAAAGAGTGTGTGCATGTGTGTGTCACTCAGACAGTGTTACACTCTTCTTTTACTGCTGTAATTTGAATCTTTGTACAAAATGTACAGTAAGTGTGAGAGACATGGAAAAAAGCAACATATACACTGAAAACACTTCTTATAGAGACAGAGTCAGGCAAGGGGGCGTTTGGTACTCAAATCTCACTCACTTATTGCTGCAGCGAGTCTGAACTAGAAAATAAAATTAAAAAAAGTAAACATACTAAAATGTCATAGCTTAACATCTCCCCCCACCCCATCCCATGCCCATAACCAAAAAA
>JAHKKF010502698.1:0-12646 GCA_019740295.1 Labeo calbasu
CGTCAGCAAAGAGAGGGATATCCGACAGACGACCACCCCACTTCATCCGAGCGAGAGGAATGCAGGTTCGTTTTTGTGGTAGAAATGAAAGCGGGAGTTTAATTACCGGGCTTCACAAGGGGAGAAATCTTTTTGCGGGGAGGATTGGAGTAAAGAAAGATATTTCCTGGTACTCTTACCCTGGTTTAAGCCTCCTTTGAGCATCTCCAGCGACCATTCATTTCACGGAAGCTTCAACTTAATCCCAGTTTTAAACCGCTGCTAGTAACGTACAGAGAATCTAATGCTCTCGCACCCACCACAGTCGCTCACATTGTAATAGACGCAACCGACTCTAACTCTTCGCTTCCTTATTTAGGAGAGAACCCGTCAAAGTAGTTGGCAATTATCCCGAGATTATCCTTTTTCCTAACAACCTTAATTAGAACAAAAGACCATCACCAATTAGTTCCGGTTTAGGGTCAAATTAAAACACTGCACGAACAATCGTTTCCAAGCTTCTTAATGAGGCTGCAGATCAGAATATGTTTGAGGAGGGTAAAAATAATCTGATTGAAAGATACTGTACCGAGGAAAAGTTGCCGATTAGGACGAGATGGTAGCTCAAATATAGCCGGTTCCCTTGTCAAGTTCCAGGCGAGCGGGTTAAAAACACGCAGCCCGCCTCGATGCAACTCCTCCTCGCTCGCGCTCTAAAAAGATTCCCCTCCTTCTCCCCACGACGGCTGTTTCTTCGCTCGCGGTCTCGTTCCCTCCCTGGCAGCAAAGCAAAACAGACCTGAGCCGGCCCGCACGTCTCCTCGCCTATTTAAGCACCTTCACCAGGTCCCTAGTTAGCAGCACACTCCAGCTCATCCAAGAAGCTGACAAGCACCGTTAGGGAAGGCAGCGCATGTTGCTCTAATGGACCTCATTAAGTTCTACTTACAGATGTTCTCTTAACATAATTGATCTGCAGCGAGTTGAGAGGACGGCAACCTATTCCCTAGCCCCCAATTATGGCCCGGTAATTAGATCCCCAACCTCCAGTTCTCCACATTCACCCTTCTAACATTCCGAAATATCAAAGTATCTCTTTCTCTCAAAGCAAACCCTCCTGCCTCCCCCACCACCTAACCTTCGTGTCTCCACCTCCTTTGCTCCCTCCCCTCCCTAAGACTCCATTCCTCTGACAGTATTGACAGTCAGATCTGCTAACCTTTGTAGTGAAGCCAGACTTAGTAGTGCACTCACTCCAATTGACAGAGCTCAGTCTAGCTTTTTTCCCTCTCGTTTTTGCGCTCTCTCTCTCTCTGGTTCTCCTTTTCTCTCCCTGCTGAAATACCCAGGGAAAGAGTGAAGGATGGTGCGTGAGACACATGTGGAGGGGGGAGACGGATGGATAAAAACAAGTTTGCACTTTTTGATAAAAGGTTGTAATGATAATATCTGTCAGGGGAGGATCTCTTTTTTTTGCACAATGCCTTTTTATCTTTAATAATTCCTCTGATGGTGAACGTGAGCGCAGGAGGGAGAGGCAGGTGGTGTGAACGGCGAGCAGAGATGGCGCAGCGTTTATAATGCCAATCAGAGCCACTCCCTCTACCCGCTTAATTATCCGCCGTGCTAAAACACGGAGCACTTTAGGGAAATGTGAGTGTCACGCTTACGCACTTAAAAGACGAGACTGTTTCGTCACACAGGGAGAAGAGGAAGCTGGGGTGGGTGCGCTTGGTGCCAATCACTGGCGTAAATTTTTCTAGATCATGCACAGTTTGTGGTGTAAACGTGACATGAACGTGTAGGCAGCTGAGCTTTGCGAGAAAACAAACATGGCAATATGTGACTTTTATTTACAGGTGTTCGATTTAAAGTTCAAACATGTCCAGTTGGTAAATTTCCTTTCTCAAATTGCAGTGTTTCAAGAGCTTATATGGTGTATAAGCAGTATGCTTTTTATTGCAGGAATGATTCCAATTCGTATTAATTTGTACGACCTCAATCGTACATTTTTGTACGATTTGTGTAAGGGTAGGTTTACAAATTTGTCACCTCATAAAATATCTACGTGAATAATATATCCATGTGAATTCGTACGTGCAGGGTGAGAAAGCTCTTGGATTTCATCAAAAATATCTTAATTTGTCTTCTGAAGATGAATGAAGGTCTTACGGGTTTGGAAAGGAATGAGGGCGAGTAAGAATTTTCATTTTTGGGTGAACTATCCCTTAAAAAATGGTGGTGACCAAACTGCAAATTTACAAATGTGAAACACTGCTAAAGAGACAGTATACCAGGGTTAAGCACAATGTGACAAGCATATGCAATTATATTCAGATAGAACCAATCAAGGTTTTTATGGTGTATTGTCTACAGTCATCATGTAGCATGTGTTAGTGTCCAGATTCCTCGCCATGTGGCGTTTTATATCCTCCTTTTATTGGTTGTTGCCCCATTGAGATTCATGAGTGCACCTTTACATGCATCCAGCAAATCTCATCAGCTTTGCCTAACACTTTTCAAAATCCCAAACTAACTTAACCACACTATACTTCCTCAATCTAGTAAGCACCCCCTGACTCTGGCACAGATTCACAATCTAATTCCACATACTCTCCTAGAGTTCTCTGCTCCCAGTGGACACAAAGGGACACGTGTGACTTTGCACTAATGACCACAAGAGTCTCTCCTTAAAAAGACACCCAATAATTGCTTCAGGTAGGTGACCCTCAACTAGGGTCAAGGGATGCCTAGTTTTTAATGACAACTTTCGTACTCCCAACCTTGCTCTCTCTGCCCTGTAGACCAATTTTAGTTTTTGGCTGAGAGACAACTAAAGCGAATAATAGAGACTCCTCAGCAAAGTCTGAAGAATCACCTTTAGTAATGGGCCTGAGGGGACACCTTTGAAGTTAAAGAACACCCAGACCACAATATACTGGCCTATCCTATTGTCGCAGTGGGAATCAATGGAGATTACTTAATTCAACCAGCAATTAATTTGTTAAGGCCGGTCTGAGAGCTAGAATATCCAAGTGCAACGTGACTCCATTGCAGAAGGAGGGCGTTCCTTGACTGCCTGAAGGCCGGTTGTAAGTAGGTAGGTCAGATCATTTTAACGTGTGACTGCTGTTATGTTGTTTATGTCTACCTTTCTGATTTATGATGTTTGTATTTTAATGGTCATTATGTTTAGGGTAAACTTCTGCTTTTTAAAAGGGTGCATAAATTTGCAGACAAAATAGGCCATTAAATTAATTAGACCATTACCTTTTTGTTGAGTGTCTTCGCAATCCACTGCACTGGATATATATGAAAGCATTTTATATATATAGATAGATGTAATCATTCCAAAACAGAGATTATGGATATTTGCAAATGTGAATGGATGCATGTAGGAATAGTCATACGTCCTTCACAGGATGTGCTTTGGTTCTTTTGTATGAATCCAAGTAACATAGAGCCCACAATTAAACATTTTATGTGATTAACTATCTTTTGTGCTGAATATTTTGTTGTCATTTGGCACTTGAGCTTCTAGGTCATGTTGGACGTTTGGAGGTCAGTTTTATGCTTTCCAATTAAATCTTCCATCACAATGGAGCCTTTACAGTCAATAAACCAGTCAGCGCCTTTTGAGTGTTAGGCCACACTCAGCCACATGTTTTCAAAACCACAAGAAGATGAGCCTTTGAATAATATTTCTACAAGCCTTTAATGATAACCTTGAGCAATACTGGTACCTGCTACATAATATCTATTGATTCTATCCAGCATGATTTCCTTGAGTAGCTCGGTTGAAATGACTTGTGTGTTTGGAACTAAGCATTTCAAACAGACTGCTGTATACCTCTGCGGCAATCAATCAGCCTTAATCCAAAACCAATTTGCTCCGCCTGAAGAGGAAAATATCTTTTAATCTCTTGCCGACAATCCCTGATTGCAGTGCTGAGCATCAGTTGACAGTAAAATGGAGGCTTGCTTGTGATGGAACCTCTAGTTTATGTACTACACAAAACAGTCTTTAACAAGACTTGTTATATACACACTATAGGCAAAGACAGATGCAGGGAATTGCAGTATTGTCTTTTGAGTTCATTCTACTCACAAGCAGTGCAATTATTGGGGAATACGTGTTAGGGTCAGTTTTTTTTTTTACAGTTCAGTTCAAGGTTTGTCTTTCAAAACTCAAATATCTAATTTCAAGCACAACTACTAGTGCAAATTGAACTAAATATTATTTTTTCCATCTCCTATACAGTCCAGTCTATTTTAAAAAATGTGAACTGCAACTAACTCTTAATCCACTATGTCTGGGCGTCTGTTTTTGTCACAGCCGTAAATATAAAATTGCAATCTCCTAAATAATTATATATAGCACCAAGTCTGACATGCATAAAGCGCATGTGTTCAATCTCAGCACCTGTAGAGTGTTTTCACGACGCGTCATCAATCGACCATATTGGCGACACTGAATGTAAACAATGCAGCTGAACTGAAGAAACTCGCATATTTTGCTAATTATTGCTGCTGAAAATGGGCAATTATTGACATGTTTTAGGCTGTAGTAATTGGTCGGAATGGGAAAAACATTTGGAGAACTATAGACTTCCAGAAGTAGTAATAAATCGAGGAGAAGAGTGCAAAAAAACTGAGGAACAAAAGGCGTTTGTGGCCAGACTGAACCAGGATTTCCAGGGCTAGAATCTTGACAACATTCATGTTTTTTTCTTATAATTTCTGGTCAGGTAGGTGAAATATTAGGCTTGTACGTGTCTTTACCACCTATTAAATTTAATTTGTCAAAATATTGCGCCCTTTCCTGCTTACCGAGTCCTTCTCTATATGATTTAGCAGCTTCCACACATTTTTTTCTGTGGCTTAGACAACATAAATTAGCAGAGCAACGTATTCAGTTGAAGATTAACCATGCAATCCATGCTGTTTACATCTGAGTATCGCCAATATGGCCACATATCCGGGTAACTGACCAAATTGTGACGCAAGTGCAAAACCTGTATAGTGAGATGAATTTCATTTTTAGCCCCCAATCCGCACAGAATACTTTAAATACTTTCTCTGGCAATAATGTTGTTGGGTAATTATACTGTATATAAATTTTTGGGCATCATTGAGACCGCTTGTGAATGCGCACACACTTTTTACTTTCACTTTCGAGATTTGCGATCACACATACTCTGTGTAATAGTTATACTAGGGAGCGGCAGTACTTGCCACACATTTTGCAAGATAAGATGTTTGTCAGCGGTGCTTAGGATCTGCAAATCATTCTCCATATCAGTCATCAGTATCAGTGGAATTTTATGTACTGTTATATAACTGCTCGCAAGCAGCTAACTATGTCCCTTTAGTGGTTCCGCAGAAAGTGTATTTTCCGTGCCTTTCTGAATACAGATTCACACTTCCGGCGCACATCCCATGGCAATGAGTCATTTGTATTCATAATGAAATTGATTGTTGTATCAACAGAAGCATTTCTGCAAAACAGAGGCTAAAGTGCACTGTCACTTTTTGACCCATCAAAAGTGTCTTAATCACGTCTGCTTTGTCTTGATTGAAAATAAAAGGAATCAAAATATGCAAGCAACTTTGTCTTGCTGACAAATGACTCCAGAGGCCCAGGAACAAAACCAGACATCTCGTTGTAAAGTTTTGGCGCTGCTGATGCTGTTTTGGAGGCTGGGGGGTTGATCTCAGAGTCTGTCAGCCAGTTAGATGAGGCTCTGATTTTCATCTGCGTGTATATCTGGGAGCACTAATTGGCAAGATGAAGCGATGATTGATGTCACTGATGTTCTCCTGCGCTCTTGCTGCAATTTTCCCACCCACACGCGTCAGTCAGTGTAATGACATGGTGTTGCTACCGTAAAAGTTGCCCTTTTACATTGATCTGAGATCAGCACTGCGCCATTTCTTAAAATAATTAAGCCTGCGATTCAAGGAGGGGGAGCTAAACCTTGATCAGTACGCGAGAGGCAGTGACATGACGGCCCATCCTCCATCTGCTTTGACGTTGTACAGTCTCTCGCTTTATTCGAAACATTGAAGGACATCACCTCTCTGTTCAGTGCCATTAGCCTCTAGCTCATTCTCTTCCCCAATGCTAATTGACTCAAAAACACACAAGGTGAGGTCCCCGGGATGAACTAAAAGCGTGCGCAGACGGGCCTCACAATGGCCTCATTACAAAAATGAGATGGAATAGAGTGCGGTAAGTGTTCAAACTCTTGTTGGCCATGGGAATGGAAGCATTTGCGCTTTGGTGAGCTTTTCAAAACATACTTAGCATGAAATTAATTTTCTGCACGTCAATAGGTGGCATTCGAAGCACCTACGGCTCTGTTGTTTGAATGAGAAGCATTAACCTTCACCTTCAGCGAGGGCTGCGAATTTGGCAGATTCCAAAACTCATAGGCTTAAAACATAAGAGACATAGTCAAAGCAATACACTTATTTCCATGCCATTGAGTGCTCTCAAGGTAAGGCTATGTAAGTAAGACTGAAAGGAAAATCAGCTGAAGTGGCTTTTAGATGTCATTATTTAGACTAATATTTTGGACCCTGATGGTGAATCTGTCTGATACAGCCTTGACTAACTTTGCAACCTTTTTCTAGTATGTAAGTTGGAGGTATAAAAAAGGATTTAAAGACGATCGCCTCCGCTTTGCTATGATCGATCCTTGGAGAACAACTTTCCATCATGCGGAGGGGGGCCTGAGCTGGAGACGACAGCTAATTAAGATGGCTAATCGCCACATTTCACAGTGGCTAGAGCAACTGTCACTCTTTACGATCCGCTCGACGGCTGCTGCACAAGCGCGTGACGTCATAAAACAGCGCCAATTATCCACCGCAATGTCCAGAGTCAAGTCTTGCGTGTGAATGTGTCTACTTCCCTTTAAAGGTACAGTTCATCCCCAAATAAAAATTCTGTCATTAATTACTCACCCTCATGTCGTTCCAAACCCGCAAGACTTTAGTTCATCAGATGTTTTTGATGAAATCCGAGAGCTTTCTGGCCGTGCATAGGCCGCAACGTAATCACGCTCAAGAGCCGGAAAGGTAGTAAGGACATCATTAAACTAGTCCTTGTGACATCAGTGGTTCGACCTTAATTTTATGAAGCTACAAGAATACTTTTGTGTGCAAAGAAAACAAAAGAGTACCATGCAAGTGTAGTTGAATTGCTGTCCATGCACATATTTTCATAAATAAAGAACCATTTATTCTTTGAAAGGGGCATGATAAACTGGGCAAATAATGTTTAATATGGACCCATGGACTCCTCTCATGGCCCTTTGGGGCTTTAAAAGTTTGAAACCCTCTAAGCTAGAGAAAGCTATATCCATATATCAGCCAGTTTGTCTTTATCGCATACAGTCCCTAGTACAGAAGACACAGAATATTATAAACATCCGGCAGACTCGGATGATGCACCTGTTCCTTTTTCTTTTTTTACATTTGGTTTCTCATGTCACAACCCCTGTGAGCTTGATGGGAATGTGTTCTGGCATAAAGCTGCAAATTAGGCGTGTAGTTCAAGCTTCTTTTGGTGGTTCAAAGCCAGCCAGGATTGAGGCTTTTTTCCCTGATTCATATGGTACACAGCGACGAAAACGGGGTTGATGTACAAGCAAACTGAGAATCTTTACATCTCACTCCTGTCTCTCTCTCGCACACGTTACCCCTTTCTCCTTTTTTATTTCGCTCCGTGTTTTTGTGTAGGAGCTTGCGAGTCCCCTCCTTCATGTTTTAATTGGCTGCTCTCTTTGCATGTCAGGGGACCCGGTGGAATAGTTAGTAATCCTCCAGCGACGATCAGACCGGATGCCGTTCTCGAGAGGGTGTGAAAAGGCGTTTCAGACACCCTCCTCTCGCATCGCGCCCGATTGTAGTTCAGATTGCTCTGACGCCATCTTCACAGTAGCCCAATCTAAGGTGCACCTTCTTCAATCGTGCTGAATTATCACATTCGGGTGAATATATCTGTGGCTTTGTTGGGAAATGTAAAGATTTTAATGGCAGATAAACAGAAGGAAACACAAAAACATAGTTTAGTGGAGAGAGACTGTACAGCTCAGGTAGTTCAAGGCCCATTATTTTCCAATATGAGGCTGTCTGTCTTTGCAGGGACTCTTTCGCCATGATAGGAGAAGCAATATTGAAAATGGAAGTGGATGCGCAACTGAGCTGAAGCATTGGGCCCACCAAATTGAAGGCAGGAGACAGAGGCCTATGAGCCGGCGTCTCATCAAATGGCTCATGAGGCCTTACATTTTTTTTTTTTTTTTTTTACTAAAGCGATTTGCGCATCCTCTGTGCGGAGATGAACACCACCCTGGCTAAGCCCTGACGAGTGCTTATAAGAGAAAACTGTTTGGGAGTGATTTCCCATCTGGATTCAGCTCGGATAAGCAGTTTTAAATTGCAGTAGGACTTATACCATTGACTACATTACTGAGTCCGCCAGGCCACGATATTGCATCACTTGCTCATTGTCTGATCTCAGAATACAGCTAAGGTTAAGAAAAAATAAGGCTGGCAAGAAGCGGATGTACCGTCTCAAAAGGGTGCAAAGTATATCACAAACTTGCAGTACTTGCGAGTAAATTGCAGAGGTTGTCTATATTTGGTTGATTGAAACATTCAATGAAAGAGGCGTAATCATGAAAGATTTGATTGATCTTTTTACTTTGGGAATGTCATGTATTGAAGACACTGCAATGTTCTTTCGGCTCTTAGTTCTTTCATATCCTGGCAAAGTGAGTGATATTCTCAAATGCACCCCGGTCATGGGGGAGGGAGAAGCAGACGTTTATATGTGCAACTAGGGACGTAGAGTTCTTTCTGGCAATTTTTAAAAAGTCGAAAGTCGATCTGTTGAGATTCTGAATGTGTTGCAAAAAAAGAACTCCTGGAATGCAAAACATGCAACGTGAGTTTTTGATTCACTTTTCAAATCATAGTGCCATGTAATTCTTTTGTTGTAGTTTGTTGTGCCCTTGTAGTTGTTATTTTACTGAATTACGCTGAGTGTTTAGCCAACTGTATCTGTTAGTTTTCTTCTTATTCTTCCTCCTCCTTCCTTCTCTTCTTCTTACGCTCAAGAAGTCTGTGGCAAACCATAGAGCCGCTTGCGGGAAAGTTATGAAATTTGGCACACAAATATTAACCATAGCAAATTTGGAGTCTCTATCTCAAACTGTCTAGCGCCACCAACAGGCCAAATTTGCACTTATATTTGTGCTAATAACTTTTGGACCGTGAGGAGTCGAGCTTTTACGCATTTTTAAATTTGGCAAAAAATCTATTTTTTTTTTTTTAATTCTTCCTATTTTTAATTCTTTTCCAATTTTCACCGAAATTGGCTCAGATCGTCTGCAGACAATACTGGCAAAAAGTTATTTAAAGATTTTTGACATACCAAACCGTTTTCGTAAAGCGTGTTAACGAATTTGACGAAATTTGCGCAAAAATGGACGAGGCTATATCTTCACTACACTTTGGCGAATTAAGGCCAAACTTGGTACGTGATATACCAAGCATGACTTGAGGACGCATGATTAGTTTTGGCACAGCGCCACCTACTGCCCAAATGATATACAAATTTGACATTTTTATATGTTCTGAACAGCTTGATCAAAAATAATGAGATTGGTCTCATTAGATTCAGAACGGCCTTATGTTGGAGTTTTTGTAGTAAAATTCTGTATCAACAAATGTCTTTAACGGGGATCTTCAACGTTCAAGGCTAGATGGTATACGGATACTGGGCATGTGCACATCAATCTAGCGTAATTTTTGTCACACTGTACAACACTAAAACTGTTTTTGTGTTACAGTAAGGGCTAGGTTTAGGGTTGGTGTAGGTGTAGATGTTAATAAAACAATCTAATAGGTAGAAAATTAAATTTGATTTTTAGTTTTCTGTCGGAGATGTATCCCTTCTCCAACCCTGCTCCCGGAGAGCTACCATACTGCAGAGTTCAGCTTCAACCCTAATCCAACACACTTGGACCAGCTAATCAAGGTATTCATTACACACACGTTAGTTAATTACAGATGGGTGTTTTGAATCAGGGTTGGAACTTAAGACTGTAGGAAGGAGCTCTCCAGGAGCAGGGTTGGAGAACCCTTGTCTTTACTGAGTAATTAAAGACACCTCCTTAGCTCTTCATTGTACCTCTGTTGTGCTTGGCCTTGTAATTACTTCTTGCAGCTATATTAATTATTATTTGCGTTATCTTGTGAATTATTCACAGCTGTTTTTGTTGGTTTCATAGGTAGCAACAATAATTGTACAGATTATTTCTTTCAATATATTTGACAGATGGACAGAAATTCTGTGTATTTTCAGAAAAAAGTCCTCATAAATGGATTATTTGCCCTCTAGAAGTGCTTTCATGGGCTTTTTTTATTTAATATTTTATCTCCCCAAAACAATAGCATAAATAATATACAAAAAAATCTAAAAGGTATGTGAGAGCTATCCATCACAACATTTCCACCTATAGTGTGTAAACACAACTGGAGTCAGAACTGGGCATAGACCTATTCCACAGTGGGACATCCAACGTAGTAATGCCTTTGTGCAGTAGAAGACATATGATCGGCGTCTTTGAGTTCTTCAATCTCCATTTTGATGTGAAGGCCTGGCTCACTGTAAAGGCAACACTGCTGACTCAGTTGCTTCTTTTTTGAGATTGTTTTTTTTTCTCGCTATTGCAAACTGATTGGTTCAAACCTGCACTTGTGAATACTGAAAACCGCTACCTTGAGTCGGCATCAGAGTACACTGAGCGCTTGTTTGCGGGTCTTCAGTCTGCCTCCTTGAAATGAGTTCCTTCCTCCTCCTCCTTCAGTTCCTTGTGTCCTTCAGTCAAATGCATTCTCCTCCAAACATGGCATAATCTTCCCGTTTGTGAGGGCAATGCTCAACTCCAAAAAGGGGTCGCCTCAAAATAATTGCTTCAAATAAATGAGCTCTTAAAGGTCCATTAGCCCAGCCTCTTCCTCAGCTAATAGCGTTCAGTGATATCAAAGATTGCTAGAAGGGGCCTTGCCACGGAACAGATGGGGCCATCCTCTCCTAGCTGTAAATGAGAATTCTGAATGGATCCCAGGCCTTCATCATTACCTGGGCCTCCTGATAAAAAGGAATCTAAACCTCTCCGATTATGTCACGCTTCACAAAAAGTAAATGCCCTTCACATGGTTCAGTCAATCGTTTTAGTGCATTTAGGTGTAATTGCATGCACAAGTGGTGAGAGAGGAAAGGGCTTGAGCTGTTCCTATGAGAGCACAGGTGCAACAAAAAAGTTCTGCCATCACACTCAAAAAGGTACATTACTTGATCCAAAATCTGTATTACTTAGTCTTTCTGTCTTGAATTTTGAAGAATGTACAGTTACATTTTTTCAAGCTACAAATAGGATGCCAAAGAACCATAAACATAGGTTGTGCATTTTATTAATTTAGTTTTTTTTTTTAAATATTTGATTGTCACTTACTATATTAATATACTTTTAATTTTTTTTATCATAGATTTATATTATAGCTATAATTTTCTAGCTTATAAGTGTTTACATATTTATTTATTTAAAAAAGACATGAATTATATATAAATATACATTTTTCCACACACACACACACGCACACACACACGCACACACATATATATATATATATATATATATATATATATATATATATATATAATTATTGCATTCAGTTGCATGTAAATATGGAGGCCCGTTTCTGCCACTGAATAAAAAATTTAAAAAGGAAATATTTGTGAACAGTTGTGAGTTCACATCTCACAAATCTGAGGAAAAAGTCAGAATTGTGGGATATAAACTGTGTCTTGTAATTCTAACTTTATAACACAATTGCAAGTTAAGTCTGAATTGCTAGATTTAAACTTGAAATTGTGACCTTTTTTCTTTGAATTTTTCTCACAATTCGGACTTTTTCAGGACTGCGAGATATAAATTCACAATTCTGAGGAAAAAAAAGTCAGTCTTTTTTCCCTCACTGGACATTACGAAAATTCTGACTTTATTTCTCACAATAGTGAGTTTATGTCACACAATTCTGACTTTATTTTTTACGAGTGCCAGTTTATATCACGCAATTCTGAGAAAAAAATGTCAGAATTGCAAGTTTATATCCTGTAATTCTGACTTTATTTCTTGCAATTGTTTATATCCCGCAATTCTAACTTTATTTCTTGCATCTGCAAGTTTATATCCTGCAATTTTGACTTTATGGATTTTATAATCACACAATTCTTAGAAAAAAAGTCAGAAATGAAAGTTATATCTCTCTATTCTGACTTTATTTCCCTCAGCTGGGAGTTTATTTCCTCAATTCTGACTTTTTCTCGCAATTGCTAATTTATATCCTGTAATTCTGACTTTATATCTCACATTTCAGACATTCTTTTGCAAGTTTATGTCGAGCAATTCTGAGAAAATATTTTTGAGTTTATGTCTCACAATTCTGACTTTATTTCTTGCAATTGCTAATTTATATCCTGTAATTCTGACTTTATTTCTCACAATTGAGTTTGTCCCGCAGTTCTGACTTTATATCTCACAGTTCTGACTTTATTTCTTGAAAGTGTGACTTTAGAGAAAAAAAAAAA
>JAHKKF010502700.1:0-10772 GCA_019740295.1 Labeo calbasu
GTGGTCAAGTAATTTCTATGCAGTTGCTAGGGTGTTTTAGTGGTTCCAATGGTATTCCATTGGTTGCTAGGGTGTTGTTATGCAGATGATAGGTTGAAAGGCTTTGGTATTCAAATTTGGTATTCTGGTTGGTTTGCAAGTCATTTCTTTGCATGCTAGGGTGTTTTAGTGGTTCCTGTGGTGTTTTGTGTGGTTGCTAGGGTGTTGCTATGCAGTTGCTATGGTGTTTTAGTGTTTGCTAGGCCATTGATATGTGGTTTCTAGGGTGTTCTAGTTGTTAGGGTGTTTTAGCCATTGATAGGACATTGCTATGTGGTTTCTAGGGTGTATTAGTGGTCACTGGGTGGTTGCCAAGTAATTTCTATGCAGTTGCTAGGGTGTTTTAGTGGTTGCTGGGACATTAATATGTGGTTGCTAGGGTGTTGCTATACAGTTGCTAGGGTGTTCTGGGTGGAACATGGAACACCATATGAACCACTAAAACATCCTAGTAACTGCATAGCAATGACTTGACTAACACTAAACACTAACACTAGTGTTGCTATGCAGTTGATAGGTTGTTCTGGGCTGTTTCTAGGGTGTTATCTACAGTTGCTTTGGTATTCTGGGTGGTTTGGAAGTCATTTCTATGCAGTTGCTAGGGTGTTTTACTGGTTCCTAGGGTGTTCTGAGCAGTTACTAAGGTGTTTTATCCATTACTAGGACATTGCTAAGTGGTTTCTAGGGTGTTCAGGATGATTGTTCGCTTGTTCTAGACAATCAATTCTCAGTTATATGACTATATTCTGGTCCCCCATCAGTTTCTACTGAGTTTTAAAAGAGATCACAGCAGTCTTCTGCAACAGCTTCTCGCACACACAAACTTGGGGTGTAAGTTTTGTGTTACTGTGTTCCTGACACTTTCAGATGACACACATTCTAAAACATGTGAGATTGGAAAGAGCGTGTGAGGTTTTATTCTTAGTCTGGGCTCAGTGTTCCTGTCACTGGCTGGCCTAGAGGATTTTAAGGCCTCAGCCACCTCATGCCCGCCTACAACTTCACTTTCATGTGTGACTTCTGCTAGAGAAACAGAAACCATGCCAACCATCAACACCGCAAAATCGAGAGCAATCTTGAACTTCACCTGACCAGTTCACTGTCTTCTTATTTCTGGAAATGATGGATGGAGATAAAATGAAGTGTGTGGCGTCAGTGCATCTTCTCTGGTTTGTGTTTTGGATTTGTGAGGGAAATATTACACCTCTCCTGTGAAACGTGCATCAAACGCATTCCTTCAGTCCGCTGTTGACCTGCTGGCTCTGCAGACACCTTGGCTCTTCCTCAACCCATCTGTTCCCACACCTTTTCAGTATTCCTTATTTATTAGAATGGACCTCAGGATTTTTGTTTACGTTGAGGAAAAGAGGGATTTATCTTTTTATTGAGGTGAAACAACAGACAATATAGGAAAAGTTCAAATGGGGAAAATCTAATTGCTAAAGTTGGACACCCATGCACTTTCACTGCTTGTAAATCTTTCTATGGGTACTGTATTTAGTGCCTGATTAAAAATGACAGAAAATGACTTAACGTGTATTTAGCCTTAATCATAAAAATGCTAATTATTATTAATTTTTCAAAGACATTAAATATTAATAGTACTAGGCCTACCTTAGCCTATTATTTTAGAAGGACAGATAGTATTTTGTATGAAATAATCACTTTCAGTTAAAAAAAATGTAAATTTTGTAAATTTTCCCAATGATTAGCAAGATAACAGCTTAGCTGGGCTTAGTTTAACACTAACCAAAAGTTGTTTGATGAACTGGAACAAGATATCACAATAACACCCAACATTTTTCACCAGGCCTTGAGGAAATACTTCTGATTAAAAATAGAAAGATATACCCAAAGCCACTAGTAGGCAAGCCTGCAACCTTTAGCCAAAAAACCTTAATGTCTACAGCTAACGCTGTGGCGCAGGGAAGGAGACCAGAGGCCGTTTTTTTAAAGGAGAAGTCCACTTCCAGAACAGAAAATTGACAGATAATGTTCTCACCCCTTGTCATCTATATGTCTTCAGCCGTAAAGAAATTATGTTTTCTGAGGGAAACATTTCAGGATTTTTCTCCATATAATGGACTGATATGGTGGCCCGATTTTGAACTTCCAAAATGCAGCTTAAATGCGGTTTCAAATGATCCCAAATGCGGTTGTGTATAAACGATCCCAGCCGAGGAAGAAGGGTCTTATCTAGCAAAATGGTTATGTTCATAAAAATAATACAATTTATATACTTTTTAATGTCAAATGCTCATCTTGTCTCACTTGTAGACGTACGTGTGCTGTCTGGGAATATAAATATTTTCAGTTAGCCTTTGGTTAGCATGATAATAGCTTAGCATATTAACATTTAGGAAGGAAATAGTATCATGTGACACTGGCAAGAAATATACATATACATTTTTTCAGTAAGCTTTTGGTGAGCACGTTAATAGCTTTTCCTATTCGTTTAGCATAGCGCTAGCAAGAACTGAGGAAGGTTGTTTGGATAGGGGTATTCTACTATGTATTCTGTTTCTGATGCTTCAGTTCAGTGCACTTTTTATGGCACTTATTTGCAAAATTCAGTCCCTGTGCAACCAGCCTCTTCAAGATGATTCCAGATGATTCAACTCTTCTGCTGTCAGCACATCATCCTCAAACTCCCGCTAACTTCGCTAACACCACGGCTCATGACTCAAAATAAGGCGTGACAACCGGAAAGCAGCAAGATGCTAAAAAGAGCAAACAGAGTGGGCGCAAGAAGAAATGCCCCACTTGGAAAAAAAAAAAAGAAGAAAGGAGAAGAGATAGGAAAGACGCATCGAGACTCCCTTCAAATACGTAATACTGAGTGAAAAAGCATGGAATGGGAATAGGGAGGAGGGAAGAGGGGGTTGACTGATTCATCCGGTTTCATAGGCAATTTATTTTGGTTCAGTGGAATAACAAACTCTCGAGGGGGAAGCAGAGGAGAAGGAGTGAACATAATACAGGCCAGATATGGCTGATGACGTCAAAGCGGAAGCGAGCTGGATTCTCCATCTCAAACAAAGTAGGACAAAATAAAGAGATGCGTAGTTTGTGTCAGACATGACATCCTTGAGAAATCCCTTCCAACCCAAAGAGATGGCATTCTTATTTCCAAGACGTACTTCGTATTGCAAACTTAAATATGTGCATGCTTTTAGGCCAAATTTCAAATATTGACACAGGGTCAGAGTTTAAGTACCTACCGATTACTACATCATCCCACGACGATAATACGTCATTCAACCTGCGTTTCTTTCTATAAACAGAATCTGTTTTTCATCCGACTGCGCAATGCGGTTTACCTATGGCGGCTTGTGATGATTGGCGGCTGCGAATATTCACAGGTTTTGATCTTTTTGAAGGGAATGTGGGAGGGTTATGAAATCCAGCCAGCCCACCACCCATTGATAAACACTAGGAGGGATTCTCAGGCAGTTATGCAAGACATTAGTCATCCTGGCATGATTCATTTTGTCTCTCTCTCTCTCTTCTCACACTCCCCCATTCGAAATCTTCTTCCGTTATTATTTTTTTATTTTTATGAGATGGAGGGGGTGCTGACCTCTTTTTCAAAAGGATGCTATTCTGGGTCAGTGGAGGATAGACCGGTCAAATGCCCGCTCAGCAAGAGTGGGAAGAGGTTTATCTGTTCTCATGCACCATTACCAAACACGATTCTGATCGTAATGAAGCGTTATGCAAACTTTTATTGAACGCTGGTACAATTTTCTATACTGTAAAGATATCTGCAATGGGTTGTTGCAAAAAAACACATGCAGGGCATGAATAGCTGTCAGTGGCGAAAGGCATCTTTCCAACAGGTCAAATCTTGACCCACTGGTTGAGAGTGCATTCATCATTATTTATCCTTTTCTCTGACTGGACCAAGAGATCTTTTGTCCCAACATAAAGTTGATTTTTAGTGCAATACCACTCATGTGTTAACCGTTTTGACTGTAGGAGCTTATACACATCTTCAGCGTTTTCTTTGTTAGCACTGTCTGTCCTGACAACTACAGAGCTAAAAAAAATCAAGACTGCACCTTATTCTCTGCGCCCCTGAATCAATGACATCATCGTGCTTACGTCAAACCCAAGCCACTGCACTGGCATGCGCTCTGCCCCCCTTTTCCGAAACGACCGGTCCTAATAAAAAAAAAGCTTGTGCATGGAAAGACTTTCCACAGTACTATCCTACAAATGCATTTAACTTCAGACTAAATTCCGGCGTCAATTCGTGGGATCTTTGGCAGAACGGGTGCACGTCTGTATTTCATTGCAGCCCGCAGAACTTTGCCTTTGTACTGCGGTGCCTTTGCAATGACGTCATTAGCTCCCTCCTCTTCCTCACCGCTGATGAAGATGGGGGTGTGGATGGATGAAGCTCGGCTCGTCCTCGCTCGCCCTCCTTCATCTCAGTGATGCTCAGTTTTCGCTGCCCCCCAATGCAGGCCGGGAATGTGAATAGAGAGGAAATTATGAATGAATCAGCAGCCATTCTTAATCTCATCTCTTCCTTCTATCTGTTCCCCCTCCCTCTTTCCTTCCATCATCTCAGTGAGCGAGAGAGAGAGAGCGGGGCTGTTGCCGTGCAGATTATGTGCTGTAATCCTCAGGCAGGGTGAGTGTGAATGACAGAGTTCCCTTACATCCCCCCCCCTCCTCTACATCGAATGAGAGCCTGGATGTTTCAAGCGCACAGTACATGTAATGGCGACAGAAGCCACTAATTCCTCCAGCATCCCTCCCTCCCTGAGCTGCAGCCGCAGCTCGGAGGCTGCCGGTCCCTGAGCTTCAGCATCCATTCAGGAAAAAGCCAGCCGGAGGGGGGAAGGGGTGGTTCATATACCGCAGCATGTGTGTGTGAGAGAGTCGCATTGTGAATGGAAAGGTGTATGCGTGCGTGTGTGATTGTGCGCCATTCACAAGTGAATTGAACTAATTTGAATCAAATATGTGGAACTGTAATTTAAATCTGGAATTTGGAAACTGGAAGTTCACTGTGGAAATGTAAAGACCTATATATATAACC
Organism: Labeo calbasu; assembly: GCA_019740295.1. Classification (NCBI taxonomy): domain Eukaryota; kingdom Metazoa; phylum Chordata; class Actinopteri; order Cypriniformes; family Cyprinidae; genus Labeo; species Labeo calbasu. The sequence continues at coordinate 5,090 of JAHKKF010502700.1, forward strand.
TGCGGTTGCATGCAAATTCAATTTCCAGCTCATGACTGAAAGGAAGTTACCCTGAGAGAGAGCCAACGGAAAAAAGAGAGAGTCTGTATAAAGAGAATGTGTCTAGATTTAGACCACGTTTTCTTCCTTCATAAAGCAGAGCTAAAAATAATACCTAATGGATTCAGCAGATATTAGCATTGAGTGTGGCAGACGAATCAAAAGAACGAGTGATGAGTGAAAGCGTAGTGAATAATGAAAGCAGGCAGACAAAAGAAAACCAGTGGTTGAAACACACAATGACAGAGATTTGAGAGAATTTTGAGTTCTGAATCAGCCATCATGACTACTGTTTATAGATAGTAACCATTGACGTCCATTTTACATAATAGTAGACAGCAGTTCTCCATTTTGATTGGCCACATGCTGTGAAATAGTAATAGGGAGTCTTTCTGCATGTTTACATCATTATACCATTAAGTGGTGACAGGTAACAGTTTTTTAGGCGTGAGTTTATTTGTTATTTATTCATTCACACAATGATTATTAACAGAGCCAGTGCATCTGAAATGTTAATTCACTTAACGGAACATGTGAACTGTCTTTATAAGTGAGTCCCTGAAAGCACTCAAAGCACTGACCGTCACTGATTCATTCAAAACACTGGAGTGAAATAAGTAAACTGTCTTTATGTGTGAGTGATTGAATCATTCACTCAGCGGATTCGTTCAAAACACTGGAGTGAAATAAGTAAACTGTCTTTATATGTGAGTCATTGAATCATTCACTCAGTGGATTTGTTCAAAACACTGGAGTGAAATAAGTAAACCGTCTTTATGTGTGAGTCATTAAATCATTCACTCAACTGATTTGTTCAAAACACTGGAGTGAAATAAGTAAACTGTCTTTATGTGTGAGTCATTGAATCATTAATCGCAAATTAAGCACCTATAAAGTCAGAATTGTGGGATATAAACTCACAATTGCCAGAAATGAAGTCAGAATTGCAAGATAAAGTCAGAATTGTGGAATGTAAACTTGCAATTGTGAGAAATAAAGTCATAATTCCGAGATATAATCAAGAATTGTGGGATATAAACTTATAACTGCAAGAAATTAAGTCAGAATTGTGTGATATAAACTCGCAATTGCAAGAAATAAACACACAGTTGTGAGAAATAAAGTCAGAATTGCAACATAGCGTCAGAATTGTGGGATATAAACTTAAAATTGCCAGAAATAAAGTCAGAATTGCAAGATAAAGTCAGAATTGTGGAATATAAAAGTCAGAATTCCGAGATATAGTCAAGAATTGTGGGATATAAACTTAAAACTGCAAGAAATTAAGTCGGAATTGTGGGAAATAAACACACAATTGTGAGAAATAAATTCAGAATTGCAGGAAATGAACTTAAAATTGCAAGAAATAAAGTCAGAATTGCAAGATAAAGTCAGAATTGTTGGATATAAACTTGCAATTGTGAGTTATAAAGTAATAATTGTGAGAAATAATTGCAATTGCAAATTATAAAGTCAGAATTGCTGGATATAAACTGAAAATTGCAAGAAATAAATTCAGAATTGCAACATAAAGTCAGAATTGTGGGATATAAACTCGCTATTGCGAGAAATAAAGTCTGAATTGTCGAATATAAATTCGCAATTGCAAGAAATAAAGTCCGAATTGTGAGTTAAAGTCAGAATTGTGGCATATAAACTCGCAATTGCGAGTTATAAAGTCATAATTGTGAAAAATAAAGTCAGAATTGCAAGATATAAACTGGCAATTGCAAATTATAAAGTCAGAGTTGCAGAATATAAACTTAAAATTGCAAGAAATTAAGTCAGAATTGTGGGATATAAACTCGCAATTGTGAGAACTAAAGTCAGAGTTGTGAGAAATAAACTTAAAATTGCAAGAAATTAAGTCAGAATTGCGGGATATAAACTTGCTTTTGCATGAAATAAAGTTGGAATTGTCAGATGAAGTCAGAATTGCAGGATATAAACTTAAATTGCAAGAAATAAAGTCCGAATTGTGAGTTAAAGTCAGAATTGTGGCATATAAACTTGCAACTGTGAGTTATAAAGTCATAATTGTGAGAAATAAAGTCAGAATTGCAAGATATAAACTGGCAGTTGCAAGTTATAAAGTCAAAATTGCAGGATATAAACTTAAAATTACGAGAAATAAAGTCAGAATTGTGGGATATAAACTGACAGTTGTGAGTTATGAAGTCCAGTTCTGAGAGGAAAAAAGACTCACGTTTATATCTCACAACTCTGATTTAATAACAGTTTTGTGTTCTTAAATCAGAATTCTGTGGGAAAAAGTCAGAATTACAGAAAAGTCGCAATTACCTTTTTTTTAAGTGGTGGAAAAAGGCTTCAATACATTCCTCTGTGCTGTTCGTGTTATAGTTGTGCTGTGGGCTCCACTAAACTTTTAAATTTAGAAAGAATTTTAAAACTGTTTGTTATTATCCTTTCTGTGAAGGGCCGTTTACTGGCAATACTGTTTTATAGCTACAGCATAATAATGTTATTCACACCAATATCAATCTTGCTTTTCTTACATTGCTTTAAAGGGGTTCACCCAGAAATGAAATCCTGTGACAGTCGATGGTAGTCACTGACTTCCATAGTCTTTCCCCCCCATACTATAGAAGTCACAGGCTACCATCAACTGTTTGGTTGCCAACATTCTTCAAAATATTTCCTTTTGAGCTCAACAGAAGAAAGATCTTTGGGTGAACTATGCTATATCTGTTCAGTCAGATGCCTATCGGTAAAAACAACAAACAAAACCGTTTCAACAGCAACCAAGCATTCATTCATGCTGGGATGAGAAAAGTAGTGATTTTTTGCGCAGGGCAACGTGACATATATTCCCGTATCACTAAGTACGCAGATTTCCAAAAAAGGCGAGTCACAAAGTGATCTAATGCAGATGTAATGTAACACAGATGTATTGGAATCTATTGTGTCTTGGAGAAGTCGTACCGAGACTTGAACAAATCGTGCATTCTTGCTGCATGAAGCAATATAAATTCAGCCATCCACCGTATGATTCATACACAAATGAATCAAAGCAAAGGCACACTGTATCCCCTCGGTTCGCTGTGTTTCTCCGTGACATTAAACCAGCAGTGTGTTTCTTTATAAGCCAACATAGAGTAATAGAAATGTCATTCGGGGCACAGTTGCTGGTGGCAGCGATGACATCATCCCTCGCTAATCCCGCTTCCTCTCAGCATGTCATTAAGAGCCGGTGGCCAGTGACCCCTCCGTGTCACTATCGACTGTCCACTCTGTGTTCACAGGAAGCTAATTGGCCTGATTCGGTTGAACAGACATGCTATCAGTCCTTTCCTGTCGGACATGTAACTGTACTAGAGATTAAGCCCGGATGTTGTGTTCTTTCAGAGGTCTTTGTGGTGACCTGGAGAAAGACAGAATGCTGTAGTTACGGCGTCTTCCAGCAGAGGCTAACTGGACTATGAACCGGGTGAATCTTGAGCGCTATATATAATGTTAAATATTGACCGAGAGCAAATGCTAATGTTTAAGCGTTCATGTGACACCGTCTCTCGCAGGTGCTGCGTTTTTTTTCTTCGGCTTTTAGCGTTTGGTCCATTTCATTCATTACAGTCAGCTCAGCTGTGTGAATTCATTCATGGGTTACCATGGATATGTCTGCCCCAAGGTTGATGATGTCAGGAGTTTGCAGTGGTGCATTAGATGACACACGCTGCCATCTGCTGGACAGACTGCGGTATATAATTAAATAAGGTCAAATAATCTATTGTAAATACAAGTGTAATCTTCAAAATGTTTCTCACCAAAAATGCCAAAATGTTTTTGTAGTTTTACATGACCTTTTTGTTATTGTACCTTTAAGGAAATAATAACTTCAAGCTGAAACATTCAGAGTTCATTTTTCCTGCAAAAACTGCCCATTATAAAATTAATTGGTGGCTCCTCATATGTAGTTTTTACACATAGATGCTTTCATTTAAACCTTAATTTATTGATTTAAATATTTTAAATGACTTTAATGATTAATAGTTTAAAATGTGGGAATTTGAGGGGTAAAATTGTTCCTACAAAACAGTAACGCATCACAAAAACATTTCATAAATATATATATTTTTTAATTTAGCAGGAACAAAATTGCAAAAGGGGAAAACATCTTAGTTTAAGTTTTTAAAAATTAAATTAAGTAAATAAATATATAAAATATATTTTAAATTTTAAACATTTCAGCAGGGATAAATTACAAAAAGACAAAAGAGTCCAAATTTATTTTTAATAAAATAAAATAAATAAGTAAATATTTTTAAAAATCATCAGGAAAAAAACTACAAAAAGACAAAAGGGGAAAAAACTTAGTTTATTTTTTATAAAATAAATAAACAAATAAATATTTCTTTTTTTTTTAAATTCAGCAGCAAAAAATGACAAAAACACAAAGGGGAAAAAATAAGTTAATTTTTTATAAAATAAACACTTTTTTTTAATCAACAGGAAAAAATGACAAAAAGACAAAGGGGAAATCTTAGTTCATTTTTTAAATAAATAAAAAAAATGTTAAAAAATTCAACAGGAACAAAAGTTGCAAAAAGACAAAAGGGGAAAAAACACTTTGTTTTTTTTTTTTTGTTTTTTTTTTATTAAAATAAATTCAATTCAATTAATAAATAAAATTTTGTTTTAACAAATTCAACAGGGAAAAAAAACAAATAAGACAAAAGGGAAAAGACTTTGTTTATTTTTTTTTTTTTTAAATAAAATAAAATAAAATAAACCAACAGGAGAAAAACTACTAAAAGACAAAGGGGGAAAAAACTTTAGATCATTTTTCTTTTATAAAATAAAAGAAATAAATAAACAAATAAATACATTTTAAACATCAACAGGAAAAAAAATACAAAACGCAAAGTAGAAAATGTTGAATTAAAAAAATAAAAAAAATAAATAAGTAAATAAATAAATATATTTTTTAAAAAATTAACAGGAAAAAAAATACAAAAAAGGGGGAAAACCATAGTTCATTTTTTAATCAAATAAAATAAATATTTAAAAAAATTGCAAGAACAAAATTGCAAACAGACAAATTTTTTTTTTTAAATAAATAAAACAATTTTTTTAAAAATTCAAAAGGAAAAAACTACAAAAAGACAAAGAAGGGAAAAACTTAATTTTTAATTAAATTGAATTAAAATAAATAATGAAATAAATTAAAACATATATATATATATATGTATATATATTCAACAGAAAAAATGACAAAAAGACAAAGGGGGGACACTTTTTTTTTAAATAAATAAATAAATATTTTTAAAAATCAACAGGAAAAAAAGACAAAGTGGGAAAAAACTTCATGTTAAGATAAAATGAGATTAAATTAAATAAGTAAATAAATAAGTAAGTAAATAAATAAATAAATACATTTTCTTTAATTCAGTGGTAAAAAAATAGAAAAAGACGAAGGGGAAAAACTCCGAAAATAAAAAAATAAAATAAATAATAATATTTATTTATTTATTTATTTTACATTTTTTGTTTCTTCATTTCTACACCATGGACAATTTAATAAAAAGGGCTCTATTAAACAAATTCATGTACAAAAATGTATGGGTGCACAAAGGTTTTAGTTTCAGTGGGAATTTAAGGAGAAAGGCGCATTACAAAAAATGTTGTC
>JAHKKF010502701.1:0-19848 GCA_019740295.1 Labeo calbasu
AGGTGTGGAACAACTTGAGGGTGAGCAAATGGTTTTTATTTTAGGGTGAACTCCCCCTTTAAGACAAAGGCAAGTCTTTCCATCAAAGGAACAGTTCAGCCAGGAAATGGAAATGGAAATTATTCACCGTCATTCCAAACCTATATAACGTTCTTTCATTTTTCCATTACAGACAAAAGGCGTTTAGAAGAAGTATTTTAAGCGAAAGTAAATCAAGGCAGATGCTGTTGAGGCAAAAACACACTCATTACTATATTTTCTGAAAGAAGTCTCTTCTGCTCACCAAGGCTGCATTTATTTGATCAAAAACACAGGAAAAATGGTACTATTGTGAAATATTTTTACAATTTAAAATGGCTGCTTTCCGTTTGAATATATTGTAGGATGTAATTTATTCTTGTGGTGCAAAGCTGAATTTTCAGCATCATTACTCCAGTCTTCAGTGTCACATGATCCTTCAGAAATCATTATAATATGCTGATTTGCTGCATATTAAAGTATTAAGTTCTTTAAAAAAATGGAATGACATGAGGGTGAGTAAATCATGACAGGATTTAAATTTTTGGCTGAACTGTCTCTTTAAATCAGCACATGTAGAGCACAGCCACACGGGGCTGAAGCTAGTATCTCATGCAATATTTGATCAGCTGCTCATTTTTTAATCACGGCTCACAGGCATTCAAATCAGCTCACATACACGCCAATGAACCATTGCCATAAAGAAGACAAGGCAATGAGCATGCTATGCCTTTATATTATTTGTCCATAAACACGCATGTTTTGTAAAGTTGTGTTCACGTGTGCCGTAGTTATGCGTATGGTACGCGTGCATGTACTCACTCCTGGTGCTTTGCGTTTTCGAGCGGGTCGTCCGACTCTTCGTGTTGGTGTGTCCGTCACTCTTTCTTCATGTGTGACCTCACACACTTCCTGTGCTGTCTCTGGACTCTGAAACAAACAAATACACAAACACATCAGAACTACAACAAACACACACACTCTGGCTTTTGTCTTTCATTTGTAATCTGAGATATCAGTGACACTGGCTCAAAGCTGCACTATACTACCAGAAGATATTCATGCTCTCTAAAATATTCTCATCATAACATAATGCACATATCACACATATATAATAAATAAAGGAATATTATAAAAATAAACTAATATTATAAAAAAGAAAACTAATATGATTAGAAACAAAATCATTTTAATTTCAAGGACTTTGATCTATGAGCATAAAGTAAAATAAAATAAAAGGAATTTAAATGGAAAGACTTTTATCGTGAGCATACAAAATAAAATGAAGTAAAATAAAATAATGAAATAAATAAGGGATTATTATTTCAAGGACCTTGATCTATGAGCATAACTAAAATAAAATAAAATAAAATATGGCATTTTAAATTTAATAATTAAAACAAAATAATAAAACAACATAAAAAGGTATTATTATTTAAAGGACCTTGATCTACAAGCATAAAATAATAAAAATAAAATAAAATAAAAATAATAACAAAATAAAAATAAATAATATAAGAGATTATTATTTGAATGACCTTGATCTATGAGCATAAATAAAATAAAATAAAATAATAAAAAATAAAATAAAATAAGGTATTACTATTATTATTACTTGAAGGGCCTTGATCTACAAGCATAGAATAAAATAAAATAAAATAAAATAATAAAGGAATTTTATTTATTTGATTTTGATCTAAAATAAAATAAATAAAATAAAATAAATTAAAAGGATTTTAAATTGAAGGATTTGATCCTATGAGCAAAAAATATAAAATAAAATAAAATAATAACAAAATAAAAATAAATAAAATAAGGGATTATTATTTGAAGGACCTTGATCTATAAGCATAAATAATAAAATAAAATAAAATAAACTATGTAATTTTAATTTGACAGACTTTGACCTGTGAGCATAAAATAAAATAAAATAAAATAAAGAACTTTGATCTATAACCATGATATATAAAATAAAATTAAATAAAATGAAGTATGGAGTTTCAATTTGAAGGTCTTTGATCTTTGAGTGTAAAATAAAATAAAAATAAGAATTTTAATCTGAATGACTGATCTATGGGCATAAAATAAAATAAAATACAAAATAAAACTGACTTGTAATTTGAATTGTACGAGTGTGAAAAATAAATACATATAAGGACTTAAGCATATTTTCCAGTGACAGACTAACACAGACACACAGAGATGATCCGTCTGGACTCTCTCAGCGGGGATCCAGTCAGATGAGAGCGGTTACTAAGGTGAAAATACTGCTTAGCAACTGTCTCCAGCAGGTCATGATGCTGCTCTCCTGAACAAAACCATGAGGTCATTTCCCTGGCAACAATCCCGGTAACCATGTGCCCACTAATGTTATTTATCCACTAGTGTTATCACACACAACCCTGCAACCACAACACACACATTGCGCAGATGTAATTCATGGACTCTTCTGTCTCTCTCGTAAATCGCTCTGTCGTAACCTTTGAAACAATATGGAGTTTAATCAGTCCCCACAGGTCAGGGGTCACCAGGGGAGTATTTCTGCAAACGAGAGTGTGTGAAACCACCTGAACGGATGTTAATAGTCATTAAACATTAACCTCAAGTCCATTAGAGTTATGAAAACCACCAATAAACGTGACATGAACTCCGCTGATCCATGTTGCATCATTAGGCCACTCAGAATGATATTTCAGTGGGTCAGTGGAGCGTAATGGACCAATCCAAGACTTCAGCCTCCATCAAGAAAGATGTGATGAACCGTAACCACAGTCTGTGAGACATGCAAAGACTAATGTTTGCTAAATACCAAATTTAAGTGAGGAAACAGTGTAAAAACTGAAGGCATGACTAAAATTGTAGTATTTACAAAGGTACAAGAGATCTCCATTCAAATTAATGAACTCTCTATTCTTCAGAAAATCCTGAAAAAACTGTTTTCAACATTGATAATAATAAGAAATTGAGACAAAAAAACATATAAGAATGATTTCTGAAGGATCGTGTGATACTGAAGTAATGAAGGTGAAAATTACATTTTAAAATACATTCACATAAAAATCCGTTTTTTTTAAATTGTAATAATATTTTACAATATTACTGATTTCCTGTATTTTCTATTATTATTAATTAATTAATTTTATTATTAATTAATTAATGTTTATAATTCTTGACATACGATTGTTGCGGTTTATTAAGAATTTGTCATTTAAAAAAATAATAATTATAAATAATTTAATAAAAATGCAGAGTATGCAGAGTTATTTTAAAATCAAATGGTGATTTACAAAAATTGTGGAAGAAAATAAATAAATAAATAAATTAATTAATTATATTTTATATTCTTATATTTTATGTAACAATTCAACATTATACATATATCATACATATATAATAAACAAAAGAACATTGTTAGGAACAAAATCATTTTAAAATATGCTAAAGTTTTAACTTCAAGGACTTTGATCTATGAGCATATAATGAAATAAAATAAAGTAAAATACAATGATAAAAGAATTTTAATTTGAATGACTCTGATCTATAAGCATGAAATAAAATAAAATAAAATAATATGTATTTTTGATTTAAAGGACTTTGATCATTGGCATATAATAAAAATTAAATTAAACAAAATGATAAAGGAATTTTACTTTGAATGACTTTGATCTATTAGACTGAAACAACATAAAATAAAATAATATGGATTTTTTATTTGAAGGACTTTGATCTATGAGCATAAAATAAAATAAATATAATAAAGGAATTTTTATTTCAATGACTTTGATCTATAAAATAAAATTTTTGATTTCTTTTGATTTGAAGGACTTTGATCTATGAACATATAATAAAAAATTAAATTAAATAAAATGATAAAATAATTTTAATTTGAATGACTCTGATCTATAAAATAAAATAAAATAAAATAAAATAAAATAAAATAAAATAACATAAAATATGGATTTTTGATATGAAGGACTTTGATCATTGGCATATAATAAAAAATAAAATTAAATAAAATGATAAAAAAAATTTAATTTGAATGACTTTGATCTATAAAAAATTAAATAAAATAAAACATGGATTTTTGATTTGACGGACTTTGATCTATGAGCATATAATAAAAAAAATTAATAAAATTCAATAAAATTATAAAGGAATTTTAACTTAAATCTATGAGCTTTGATCTATGAGCATAAAATAAAATTTAAAAAAAATAATTTGGATTTTTTTAATTTGAAGGACTTTGACATATGAGGATAAAATAAAATAAAATAAAATAAAATAAAATAAAATAAAATAAAATAAAATAAAATAAAATAAAATAAAATAAAATAAAATAGTGACTCCCAGAATTGTTTGAATAAATAGATAGATAGATAGATAGATAGATAGATAGATAGATAGATAGATAAAAGAAGATTTCTATTCATCAAAGAAAGAAAAAAAATAAAAAGAATAAAAATATTAAGCAGCACAAATGTTTTACACATCATAACTATCGTTATGATTTATTGCAGTCTTTTAGTGCCTTATAATAATACAGAACAAAACATGGTAGTAATTGTACTAATACAATAATTAGTTATAATTGTAGTGGCTTGGTTGTACTGTAAGAGTACAGTATAAACACATGACTCAGTATGTCAGTGTTTAACAGTATAGTGGAATATTACATCAGAACATCAGAGTGCGGAGACATTTTGTGTCTGCTTTTGTCATCTCCAGATTATTTCGGTCATCAGCGGGTTATTTTGGGACACTGCTGTTGCCAAGCAACCAGACTGGGCCGAGAACAGGAGGAAGTTCCCTGGTGTAACGAGTCTGCTGGGTCCAGCACCTCTCTCTCTCTCTTTCTCTCTCTCTCTCTCTCTTTCTCTGTCTCTCTCTTCCACACACTCCACTCTCCATCTCCAGGTAGAGCATTAAAGACTCTCACACATACATAAAGGCTCAAATGAGTGAGGAAAATACACCTGCACACTGTCCTACAGACACCATATTAAATCAATATTTTTTTTTTACTAAAAGACACATTTTTTTAAATAACAAAAATATACGTATACGTAAAAAAATCTAAGTATTATAATTAAATTAATTCCACAATGTTCCTATTTTTTTTCAAATCCTCATTTGAAATCTTAGCATTCACAAATAACAACAAAAACTCGTATAAGAACACAAATATCATTTTTCAGTTAGATTAAAGCATATCAAGGCCATATGTTGAATGTTTCTGTGCTTCTGCTTGCATGCTTTTAAATGGGTCGATTTTCTCTGCCAAAGCAAACACTGACCTGATCACTGCCGTAAATACTATATCAGCCAATAAATAACTTCAGCTGGGTTCACGAAGGGCATCTGAATGAGCAGAGCAATAAAATGCACCAGAAACAAAACACACACACACATCCGAGATTTCAAACACACCTTTTGCCCTGCTCGAGATCGATTACTAAAGCTCTAGTAACTGATTCACCTGCGCAACAGACCAAAGCTGGTGCAAAGTTAATGAAAAGCAATGAAAACACTACAGTTAACCAGCTCACCCCACCAACACAAACTGTAATAAAAATGCTTCTTTCAGTACACATTAACACAGATTTTTAGGTTGGAAATAGTTCATATCAACACTTTTGTCTAGATTTAGGTGTAAACTGACTCTCTTCCCCGCAAATTCACCTACAATGTTACATCTACCACATGCCTCACCTCACATGACTCTGAGCCGCATAAATCAGTTCTGAACACTGTAAGGCCAGCGTACATAAACTAACATGGCTTTGTGCTGCTCCAACAGCTGAAAACAGATTTATAATAACTGAACGGCCATTAAACTGTAAGAGGAGCGAAGCAAGAAAATGAAGAGTTACGGAGAGTTACTAGAGCGTTCCTACACACCCACAGTCGTAACCTCAATGACACTGCGGCGGTGCTCTCCAGATTCCTGAGGTCAGTAGGACTGTAAAATCGCTCGCTTACTCTCTCTGATGGGTTCCAGGTTAATGCTCATCAGTGATTTTAATGAGTTTCCCTAATCATTTATGTGGTTATTTCGCCGACTGATTCCAAAGATGGGCCATTTCAGATAAATAGAACATTTGACTAGCACAGAGGTGAGATCTGATTAGTTTAAATGGGTTAGTTCTGTCATCACAAGGCCCTACAATAGTATAATGACATCAAATTAAACAACTTGGTTGCATACATAACTAGCCTTACACCTTAATGTACACCTTTAATATAAGAGTAACCTATCTTTTTTTAAAGTTTTGTCGCTATCGCCGCTTTTAGGCTAAAAACATTTAAAAACATAATGGACATAACGGTTTTGCATAGCCTAATTAAAGTGTAATCTGAAAAAAAAAAAGGTAAAAATGCTCATTGAAACCATTTTTGCCTCCTTTCGGTAACTGCGAGAAAAAAACGTGTACTTAGATTGCATAGCTAGCAGCGTTTGTGTTCACGTACTTGCGCAGAGATTCGGACGCAATCTGAAGTGTTCAAGAGGTGACGTTCTGGTAAAATCTTTTCATCTAATTTACGTTATACGCAAATATATCTAATGAAGTAAGAAAGCCTTTAATGTATTGTCTATTATGAGGGTATTTCATTTATTTGGTACTGTTTAACTACTTTCAAGCACTGTTTTGTGTTTATTATTTTCCCGCGTTTATTCTACAAGCAAGTGACGTACGCAAAAAAAAACCTCTGCTATAATTGACGACTATAATGCCGGCTTCGTTGACTGTTTTGTCGCTTTTATACAAGCAAAAAAGGCTCTGTTATAATCAGCGATTATAACGACAGATTCGTTGATTGTTTTGCAGCTTTTATACGAGCAAAAAAAGCTCCGTTATAAGCGACGGTTATAGTGACAGCTTCGTTGATTGTTTTGCCACTCATATACAAGCAAAAAAGGCTCTGTTGTAATCGACAGTTATAACGATGGATTTGTTGATTGTTTTGCTGCTTTTATACGAGCAAAAAAGGCTCCGTTATAAACAACGGTTATAGCGACAGCTTCATAGATTGTTTTGGTGCTTATATACAAGCAAAAAAGGCTCTGTTATAATTGACGATTAAAACGACGACTTTGTTGATTGTTTTGTTGCTTTTATTCAAGCCAAAAAAAGCTCAGTTATAAGCGACGGTTATAGTGACAGCTTCGTTGATTGTTTTGCCGCTTATATACAAGCAAAAAAGGCTCTGTTATAATAGACGGTTATAACGACAGATTAGTTAATTGCTTTGCCGCCAATTTTCAAGCAAAAAAGGCTAAGTTGTAATCAACGGTTTTAATGACAGATTCGTTGATTGTTTTGCCGCTTATATAAAGCAAAAAAGGCTCTGTTACAATCGACGGTTATAACGACAGATTCGTTGATTGTTTTGCCGCTTTTATTTGAGCCAAGAATGCTCCATTACAGTCTACGGATATAACAGCGCCATTGTTGATTGTTTTGCCGCTTTTATACAAGCAAAAAAAGCTCCATTATAAGTGACGGTTATAACGATGGCTTTGTTGACTGTTTTACTGCTTATATACGAACAAAAAAAGGCTCTGTTATAACTGATAGTTATAACAACAGCTTTGTTGATTGTTTTGCTGCTTATATACGAGCAAAAAAGGCACCGTTATAATTGAAGGTTATAACCACAGCTTCGTTATTTTGACGAATTTATACACAAGCAAAAAGGGTTCCGTTACATTTGACGGTTTTAACGATGGCTTCATTGATTGTTTTGCCGCTTATATAGGAGATACAATAATAAGAAATGTTCAAATCTTAACGATCTGGACAATTAAGAGAGCTTTTATAAAATGTATTTATAGGCTATAATACGCTCATTAGATGTAAGTGACTTTTTACACAGAAAATAAAGTGTATTGTTATATGTTGTGAATAAAGAGTATTTGTTTTCTCAATAGTTCGTTGCTTTTAAACTATTTTCAAGCGTCGTTTAGTTTATAGCCTGTAATGTACAGCCATATCTACGCTGGATGTCAGTGACGCCACAGAAGTGGAACGACACGTCATATTTAATGAATTCGGATTAACGGATGTGTATACAGTGCACGCGCAGGCGCTTGGTTGATTATACTAACTGGAGCGTACTAGTTTTGTCCCTTTCCGACCTCGTAGACGCGGTAAAAAGGTGTGTGTTACTCGCAGCCTGGTTTGTCCTTCTCACTTTGCCCGTGTCTGGCGGCTTCCACACGGTTCCCCCGCACACACACTCAAACTAGTGACGAAACGAATGGCTCTTACCGTTTTGTTCGCCGCTGCGTCACAGTCCAGATCGAGAGGCATGATGAAACAAAAACACACTACAGGCCTGATCGATGCATTTGAAATCAACGCAAATGAAATAAAAGACATTAAAATGCTGAGGGACTTTTGTGGCGATGAAACTGATCCACCTTCAGACCATCAAATCCTCCTTCTCCCTGCGAAACCAAACACAGGAACGAGCGTATTAATTTATTTCTGAAGTAAAAAGGACATTAATAGTGTATGGTTGTAGGAAATCTGATTATTTTTTTTCTGGTCAGGTCTATGAAAGGCGACACATCTTGTAAGAGCACAGGAGAAAACAAGTGTCTCTAATGTTTCCCCCATGTATAAATGAGGCAAGATTGTCTTATCACATCACGACAGTCAGTAAAAAACACTTGATTTGTGTCCACAGAAGACAAACAGCAGCCCGTTTGTGGTTTAATGTGGAGAGTCTGTAACATGGCGGGCGTTTGAATCCCTGCCAGTTTGTCTTTGCGCTTTATAACGCGGCCGCGTCGCGTCAACATGCGCTAATTCCATGACGCTCCGGAAAAATGAGCGCATTTCTCATTTACGTATATTATCTCATTCGTTTTCACATAATCTCATTCGGAGTAGCATTAGGACATCAGTAAAACGTAGAGGTTTTACTGATGAAGGGCGAAGTGACTTTCACGTCATCTTATACACGGAAAATTGGATTTGAGGAGAAATTGAGAAGAAACTCTCAAACGTAAAGTTGCCGCAACAACACGCAAATGTAAAAGATGACGTTTCAGTTAAACAACATTCACTCGTCATCAATAAAAACGCCTGTTTTTATTTGACAGCTTTAACTTTTCTGATTCTGTGATGTGTTGAAGTCTTTCTCAACACGAAAGGGGGTTTCAACCTTGATTTATATTTCTGCCAAGACTGGGGCAGACATCTTATGGAAATCTTTAAATACATTTTATTAAGAATTAATATCACTACATTATATAACGCTTGACAGAAATCAGCTAAAAGTTGAATTGTCACGAAACGTAAGACTAAAATACAAAAACACAAAGGTTTAAAATAAGTAAACGTTACGGATAATTATCATTTTGATGAACTACATTACGATCTTCGCTAGTATTGATTCATTAATGGCATCTGTTAAATACAACTTAAGTGTTTTTAAACATACAGTGAATCATTAGGAAAAGGAAATTCAGGCCACTATTCTAGATCTATTTAGACACACAATGGGGCGTTTCTGACGTTAAACAATGAGTAACTGGAAGAATTGAAAGGCCTAATGTGGAAAATCAAGAATACACTCTTACAAAGTTTTTGCAACACCTTCAGGTCAGGCACAGAAGCTTCTTCTTACCAAACCAAACATTTTCACTGTATTTCACTCTTTTGGTGATTACAAAGTTCTTGATGTTACATTAAATATTTTTCAGATTTTATTTTTATTTTTTTAAAGATTTTTTTCATTCTCATTTACTGTACTTTTTTTTTTTATTATTTTATTTATTTGTTATTTGGTTTTGAGCATTTTTATGTGTTTATGAAGATGCATGACAGTGTGATCAGAAGCGTGACCTGTTGTGGGTCACAGTCCACACAAGCACTGAAACACATGACACCTGACACAGGTGTGTTTAGACTGGACAGACCTTCATGAATAAACACAATAAACTCAGAAATGCACATTTAATTACAGTTAATGATACAGTGGAGACACTGAGCATAATATACTAATATAGGTCAGAGCTTTCATATAGGCTATAAATATTTAAAAACCCCAACAACATCACTATAACATACTTTGCTATACATAATATTTGCACAAATAATCCTATAAGAGGCCTTAGAGAATTAACATCTCAACATCAAGCAGAACAGTTTTGTCTTGTGTTACAACAAGCGTTTGAATTCTTTTTAACCTTCATTTCCCACATAAGAGCAATAGTTAGCAGCCTAAGTTGCTGTGAAGTCAAAGTTATTGATTAATATTGCATTAAATCCTGCAGATGATGTGTAATGCCGGTTGACAGACTTGAGCTCGCTTCATTCACACATTCATTTCACTATCGCGACCTGAACTGAATTAACATGTCATATGAACTCACGCGTGCGGACGGAAGAAAAACTCTTTTTAGCCCGCAGCTGCTGGGTTTTAAAACGCACATCTGCGCAGATCTGAAATCATCATCTTCACCACCACCATCTTCATCATCATCATCATCATCCTCCTCCTCCTCATATGTCAGAGAGAAGCTCGGTGTGTGTGTATCTGTGTGAATTACCCGTTTCGCCATGCAGCCCCGGGCCTGAACCCTCCGGTGGTCGCGCACTGCCCGTCTTCCCTCCGCGTCTCTCCCCGTCCTGACCCTCCCCGGCACCGGCCTGCTCCGCTCCGCCGTCTCGGGCGCTCAGACGCCGCAATGGCCCGTCAGCGGGTAGGAGTTCGCGGGGTCCTAGAGACCGTTAGATCTGGATCACCGGTGACGTCACAGCTCGCACTAGAGAGATCGATTAAACACGTGATTTTTCAGGTATCATAAATTTGTTTTGCTGTCTGGTTAAACATTTTGGTGTTATGTTTTTGTTTTACATACAATTTGGTTGCTATAGCTTGATTTTACAGTGTAATTTGGCACACAACGCCGTGAGGGAAGCACCATGTAAGGTCATTCAGGGTCTCATATAGTGATTAGCTTAAAAAGAATAGTGGTGTGTTTTTCCAACTATATTTAGTTTTTGATATTTTTTATTAGTGGGTGCAGAACACTATAGTTTATTTATGTAAGTTGGCATAGCAAAATAAAGTAAAATGTGATATGTTATACCCAAAAATTCTTCATACAGTGGACTAGCAGTAAAATTGATACAAAAAAATTGAGACCAAAAATTATTCAGACACTTTGACCTAACCATGTTTTGCTTAAGTGTTTTTTCTGGAATTGCTAATACAACCTTTTTACACCACAGACTGAACAAGATTAGGCATTGCTTTGTAATTAGTCAACGAAAAATTGATAGTTGTGTAAGTAGTGTCATACTAAGTTGTCTGAATTTTTGATTGATTGTAATCCACTGCATACCTTTCTATCAAAGTTATCTGACACCGTCAAGATGAATTATTCTGACACAGTTTAACTTTGAGTTCTTGTCATATTTTATTACCATTTTCTAAACGATAGCGAATAAACTGATAATGTGAGAAATGTTGAAGGTGTCTGAATAAATTCTGGTTTGACTGTGTATATACTCCAAAACTCCAAAAAAGTTTAGTCACCTTGAAATGTTAAGTTGTACTAAGTGACAGCTTAGATATTTGAATCGATTCAACTTAAAATTTTAAGGCAGCTGGGTAACAAACCCAGCTTTTATGTTTAACAAACCAAATTTTTTGTTTAGTCAACTCAAATATCCAAGTTGTCACTTAGTACAACTTAACATTTCAAGTTGACTAAACCTATTTGAGTTGACTCAACAATTTTTTTTTACTATATATATATATATATATATATATATATATATATATATATTGGTGTTGGGTTCGAGTCCACCTAAGTCGAGTCCGAGACAAGTCAGAGTCCAAAATGAGCCGAATCGGACTCAAGTCCGAGTCCAAGGAGACAGTACTGTTTGTCAGTATCTTTACATTGTTTTAACCCAAACTCAGTCCTGGAGGGCTGTGTCCTACAGAGTTTAGCTCCAGCCCCAATTAGACACACCGGAACCAGCTAATCAAGCTCTTACTAGGCATACTAGAAAGCCCCCTGCCAGGTGTGTTGGAGCTAAACTCTGCAGGACACAGACTCCCCAGGACGGAGTTTGGGCACAACTGTTTTAACCTTTACAACTAGAAAAACACCTTGTCCGTTTAAATGTAACAAAAGCAAACCTTTTATCTGCACCACTTATCTCTGATTGTGGCTGTGTGTGTTTGGGTTTTATATGACAAATGGTTAGACCTTAGAGAGGGCATTTTGACTTTTATTCTTGGATGAGGCTGTGAGGGATAAACCTAGTCTTTACAACCACTAGTCTTTACAACTCACACCTGTTTTATTTTTGAATGTATTTATAGTTACAGTAATTACAATAAATTACATTATGTAATGAATAATTGATGACAGGCCATTGAATTATTAGAAAATCATGCACACCCAAGGTGGTTTTGGACCCATTAAGACTACTGTCGCAAAGATGTTAGAAAAATTATTTTTCTTTGAAGCAATAAACTGGCACTGTTTAAAAAAACTAATAAACTAATAATGTTAACAAAAACTAATAAACTAATGTAAGTAAAACATCCTCAAGCTTACTGAAGGCAAGTAAACACTCCAAATAAAGTTTTTAATCAAAAATACAAATGAAATAGTATTTTTTAAAATAGAATTTTTAGTTTTTCAGATAGATCTATCTAAAGGATACTACAGAAGTAGCCTACAACAGACATTTCATGAGGTAATAAATGTAAAAATAAAACACTGCAAAATCTTCACTGTATACATTAAAGATAATTCTTATTAAAGTTAATAAGTGATTTAGTGAAGAACAGTCAGTGATTTTCTTTTTTTCTTTTGTTGTTTGATTAATATTTATAACACAGTTGGCGACTGCAGGTTTACGATTACTTAGGACAAAACCGATTGTATTTACATGAATAGTCTATAAGACGAGCATGTGTGTAGCAATAACAGAACCTAACAGAATTTAAGCAAAAGAGAACTCTGCATTCGCACACTGACTGAGAGACGCGTTCTGTGAGCACATAAAACCGTCGGCTTTTAAGTAGCCTACTGGACAAGACTTAAAAAAAAAAAGGGAAAAATACTGAATATCGCTTTTACAATAGTTAGATCACTGTATTATGAATGAATTTCTTACCCCTTATTTACACTGCACACGTCTGCAGCGCGAAGGGGGGCCGTTCCCCCCAAAACGAGTAACTGTGACCCCCTTTTCAATCCTCTCCCCTTCTTGCTGAAGGGATCGATTTCGAAAGTGAAAGTAAAACTGCAAAAACAGCGCGCATTGGACGCTTTTGCTAGCATAGGCAACTGCAGGCAATTACAGATTGTATGCTTCCCACTGGAAACACCCCCTCCCATTCACCGTGATTTGTGTTTATAATACCAGCGACCTAGCAAGTTTCTGAAGCATCCCAGAAGCGGCCCTCTGCACTGCTTTGCTAAAGTTAGGCGCTTAGTCTATTTTTGACGGATAATAATATTAATCGTCTTGCTATCGTCAAAGGCATCAGCAACAGGTGATATCTCTGACTATGGTCGATACACGATACTATCGTCTATATCACAACCCTACCCTGGACTCGGAATATTTTCCTACTCGAGTCCGAGTACCCCAACTCATATGCGATGCCGCAAGATTCCAGTGACAAGCAATTTGGGTGTCCACACCATACGCGACGCGACACCCCGACGTGACAGTTATCACAGCCATTCATAAGGGCAGAAGTGCACTGCACTCCCAACGAAATGGGCAGGTTTATGTTCTAATTAATAAATGTTAAACCTTATTAACATTATTAAGTGTACATACTGAGTGACTGATACTGTCTTTGTTATGGAACACACTTGTTGTTGAGTTCACAGTTTTAATTCACACCTTTGCTTTTATGTTTTTTTTTTTCAAAATCTGAGGTAAAGTATGTTGTTGTTGTTGCTTTCAGTATGGCTATAAATGTCACGCTGTATGATATTAGACACTTTTAACTCACATTAGACACTTTTAACATTGAATAAAGCACTTGATCAGTACCTGAGATTATCACTGTCATGGTTTCATGGTTACCATATGGTTGTTTTCCAGCCGCGACGTCGCGGCAATAGAAACCCGTTTCTAAAATAGAAATTTCGTGTGTCGCCGTCGAGGCTAGTTAGGACAAAAACTCCGATTAACATGTAAAAGATACCTTTTATCGCTGTCCCGGCATCGCGTGTAGTTAGGACATGGTTTTAACCGAAAATTCTCTGTCAATGATGGAATTTTTTTTATCAGTGACGGAAAAATCTGAAGGCGGTCCGTCACTTTGATGGATTACACTGAGGGTGATCTATTGTAAATTGTAGCTGTACTTCCCAGCCCTGTCAAGTTGGTGGCAAGTGCGCTCCAGTGTAGCAGCAAAGCGCGAAATCCAGAACAAAAACGAAACTGTCACAAATCTTTTGCTGGCGAGTACCCAGTGTAAGCTACAGCGATCTATGACGCCACATTAAAGAGCGACAAAACGTTATTTATTGGTAAAATTCCTAATGAAATGGACAGAATTTTAAATCTGAGACTTTTTCATATCAAAAGACAGACAGCACAAAGCTTAGCCTATTTGCAATTTTTTGTAGGGGAGGCACACTATCTACTGTTTCATTTATCAGCTGAAAACAGCATAGACCATATGGGATTTAAGAATCTATATTGGTTTATAAAAATGAGAATCTATTAAAATCGAGAAATATTTTAGTGTCCTCAGCTGTCACTACGGGTCTGGTGTAGAACAGTCTCTGTTCATCAGTTCTCTTTAAAGTAATATTTAAGCCTATATCGTCCTGTAGGTTCATGATTAAAAATAAAAATGTGAATAAAAATAAAAGCAATTAAATGTGTTATTATAATTAAAATATGAAAATTAATATGACCAATGACGGGTAACAGTAGATTAATAGTAGATTATATACAATTTTATATATATAATATATCATATATAATTTTATTATAATACAATTATTATATATAAAAACATTATAATTTTAATGTTTTTGACTTTAATATAGACACACAGATAGATAGATAGGTAGATAGATAGATAGATAGATAGATAAAGATGCTGTAACACTTCATTTTATGGTGTCCTTGTTACATATTATATGTACGGAGGGTACAATAACAATAAATTATGCATAATTACATGCAACTAACCCTAAACCAAACCCTAACCATGACCATATCCACCTTCTTTTTCCCGCAAGAGTGGCACCGCAGCTATTTGTAAATTTTATGTGTCTGGCTTCCAGTCTCATCTGTGTCCAGCTATTTTTAGCTGTACAAAACAGCTTGTTTTGCTGCTTGATATTGCAAATTGGTGTGTCTTACCATGTTATTTTTATGTATTATCTTAATTATGAACACACTGGTATTATTCAGTACCATGGTACCTTTTTTGGGGGACTTGACCTCTGCAAAGGGCCAGACACAGAATAGTATAAGTGTAAGAGAGAGAGACAGTCAGACAGAGAGAGTGAGACAGGCGAGGAGCGGTGTCCTTGAGTGAATCTCCGCAGCGTCTTATTCTGTCACACACAGATTTCCCCCAGCGTACACGTCTGTTCAAGCTGCTCTCATTAAAATTCACTCCACGTCACGCCTGCTCACGCTGGCAGAGTGCCGAGACCCTCCGACTGCCCGTCTCTCTCTCTCTCTGTCTGTCACACAGGTAGTGAAGAGTTTACAGCTCTCAGATCTTACCTATACTGTGACAAGAGAACAAAAAATGCAGGAAAACTCATACAAACCGTGAAGCATGTGGATCTTGGTATACTGCCCTACAAATGTTATTTACACAAAAGTACACACTGTCCCATCACCAGAGAAGTACGTGCTTTTAGTGAATAGTAGTAGTATGCAAATTCGCCCGCAACCACTAAGAGCATCATATTACTTTGACGGCCTGTATGGGACCTGAAGGAAAACCACACACACAAAAGTAAAGAAACAAAGACAAAGCTACAGTATGGAAGTCTGTTTTCACAGTGGAATAAAACCAAACAAAGTTAACTGCGACTTTTTATCTCACGATTTGTTTACACTTGAGGTCAAGTTTACATACAGCTTTTCAGAATCTGCAAAATGTTAATTATTTGACCAAAATAAGAGGGTTCATACAATGCATGTTGTTTTTTATTTAGTACTGACCTGAATAAGATATTTGAAATAAAAAGATGTTTACATTTAGTCCACAAGAAAGAAAAATAACAGTTGAATTTATAAAAAAGACCCTGTTTTAGGCTTGAAACACAAATTCTTTTTGTTTATTTGAACTCTTTCCTAAAACGACTGTATGATTTTGAGATCCATCTTTTCACACTGAGGACAACTGAGGAACTCATATGCAACTATTACAGAAGGTTCAAACACTCACTGATGCTCCAGAAGGAAACACGATGCATTAAGAGCCGGGGGTGAAAACTTTTGGAATTTGAAGATCAGGGTAAATTTCACTTTTGTCTTTTGGGAAACATGTAAGTATCTCCTGTAGCTTCTGAAAGGCAGTAATAAATGAAAAAATTATTTATATTTAAGAATGTACGCATCTTTATTATGTTTAAAAGTTTTCACGCCCCAGATCTTAATGCATTGTGTTTCCTTCTGGAGCATCAGTGAGCGTTTGAACCTTCTGTAATAGTTGCATACGAGTCCCTCAGTTCTTCAGTGTGAAAAGATGGATCTCAAAATCATACAGTCATTGTTGGAAAGGGTTCAAATACACAAAAATAAAATAAAAACAGAATTTGTGGGACCTGAAGGATTTTTCTGAAGAACAGCAGGCAGTTTAAAGGTTCAGGACAAACAAGGGACTCCTGGACAACTATCACTAAACAAAAACACAGCTGTGGATCATTCAGGTAACAACAAGAATCAAACGTGTGTAAACTTTTGAATGGGGTCATTTTTAGAATCTATTATTTTCTCTTGTGGGCTATATGAAACATCTTTTATGTGAAATATCTTATTCAGGTCAGTACTAAATAAAAAAATAACATGCATTTTGTATGACCCCTCTTATTTTGGTAAATAATTAACATTTTGCATATTCTGCAAGGCGTATGTAAACTTTTGACCTCAACTGTATCTCTCACAATTCTAACTGTTTTTCTCAGAATTGCAAGACACACACGAAGAATTTATATTTAAAAATTCTGACTTTTCTCCTCAGAATTGTGAGAAACAAAGTCCGACTTGTGAGATAAAAGTTGCAATTACCCATTTTTAATTAAATAACATTTCTTTTTTGAAATTGCAATATAAACGTTTTGCTCAGAATTGCCAGACTGTATCTACAGTTCAGAATTTATAACTCTCAACTTTGTATTTTTTTCTTAGAATTTTGAGAAGAATTTTAGAATTGAGATAAAAGTTGCAATTATTCTTCAAAATTTTTATTCCATGGTGGAAACAGACTTCCATTTTAAAAAGAGAAAAGCTTTAAAGAAAAAAAAAAAAACAATACTCCAGTCTTGTTTGTTTTCATAATATCATTTATTCTGAACACAACAAATCATCACTTGAAATCACATGCGTGTAAATCACGGCCTCATTTCTCGTTTCTGTAAAATTTGCTTCTTAAAAAAAATATATGAAAAAGTCGTTCGGTGGACAGAGCGAAACACCGCGGCTACCGGCACCGTAATGATCGCCTCCGCCAAACCGCCAGCTTTCACAGAAGAGCTCTTGATCTGAAGGGCACAGGAAGTGATGTCATTACGCCCCGTGTACCGCAGGTAGAATCACATGACGCAGAGGTCCAGAAACAAAGAAAGTCCATGAACGAACTTGGCGCAAACAGCAAATTTTTATACGAGTAAATAAAGACTTCAAAGACTTAAATCAACGAGTCATTTTTGGCAGATACTTAAGGTTTAAAATGAAGGCATCAATATGATTCACATTCCAGCTTTGCACAAACACACGACTATAGAGAGGCACACAAATACACACACACACCACCAAAAAAAACACACAGCAGGTCAGACGTGTGCGCAAACGTTTGTAGGTAAGAAATGTTTGTTCACAGGAAACAATGACTACAAACAGTGCTTCTAGAAAACAAAATTAACAATGGGTAAAATTCTCCATTAACAGGAGCACATAATCAGTACCTGTTTGAAAATCTATAAAACTATATCAATTTGATCTTAAATATACATAAACGCTGAATCGAACTTGAAAATCTGAATACTTGACCAAAATATTTCCTCAAATGTACACTGAAAAGCTGCTAAAATGCTGTCTACTGAAAATAAATAAAAAAAAGTGAACTGAAAATAAATTACAGTACTGAACTCGACCCTTTTCTTAAATTTAGCTCCTTTAGAAGGTCATTTATATTGCGTTCGCAGCAACTGCATCCTCGAAATCAACATGACCACACCCACATCGAACAAACCACGCCCACGTACCTCAGCCAGCCAATCAACTCATTCCGCTTGCCTTCAATCACGCATCACATTCTATTGCATTCCGCGCCGCTCCGTTCCGTTCCCACCTCAGTCCATTCAGTCTCGTTCTCGTCAGATCTGACACGTCTTTGGGTGCATCGTTTTTTCAAACTTTAACAAAATCAGCTACAAAAATTCAAACGAGAATAACTAGTCAAACTAGCAGGTCTGCAACACAGACCTTTAAAACTGCATCTCTATCTCAAAAACAAAGAAGCATATAAAACATTGAAAAACAACTTTTCCTTCTCAAGCAATCCACAGGAACTCAAATCCCTGAACTCTCTCTGATTGGCTGAGTTTGGGTTCAGAGGTCATTGTCTTTGTGGTAATGCGTTTGCATGGTGACGCCACACCTGAAATAATACAAAAAAACTGACTACTCAAATTGAATAAAGCAACACACCTACAGATATAATGCTGTGTGATACTCACATGGCACTGCTTGCTTCATATTTGGCTTAACCTGAAAAAAAAAAAAAGGCTTTTTAATAAATTTAATAAAGAAATCGCATGAGACGTGTGCTAACATACTGTAAAAGCTGTAATATTCAGACACACAGAGTCGTCATCTGGAGGTCTCTGGTGATCCATTAATTCTCTTATCTGGAATTAGTAAAGCTGCTTGAGCTCAGTACAGTAACTAATTGAGTAGATAAGCTGCTACCTTGTTTCCTCAACCCTTGTTTAACCTACATAGTGTTTTTAATTAAATAGACCCACTACACTTTTTTTTTTTACACAGTGTGAAACAATTGTGCATTTAAAAAAGATATGCATAATGCCAAAAATAAATAGCTTATTAGCCTCATTAACAAACACAAAACATTAACACATCAGAAATACAGCTATATATACAACATATTTGTTTCCAACTGTTGAGGTCAGTAAGACTTTTTTAAAATAAATTATTACTTCTATTCATCAAGGATGCTTTAAATTGATCAAAAATGACAGAGAAAAGACATTCATATCTTATAAATTGTTTCTATTTCAAATAAATGTTGTTCTATTGAACTTTAAAAAAAAAAAAGAAGACGAAGAAGAAGAAGAATCAGAAATGTTTTTTGAGCAGAAAATCAGCATACTACAATGATTTCTGAAGGATCATGTGACACTGAAGACTGGAATAATGATGCTGAAAATTCAGCTTTAAATCACAGAAATAAATTATATTTTAAAATATATTCAAATAGAAAATGGTTATTTTAAGTTGTAATAATATTTCACAATTTTACAGTTTTTACTATATTTTTGATCTAATAAATGCAGCCTTGAAATTTTTAAAAACCATTTAAAATCTTATATATGGGCCATGCTACAGAATTGGT
>JAHKKF010502710.1:0-17826 GCA_019740295.1 Labeo calbasu
ATAAATGCAGCCTTGATGAGCATAAGAGACTTCTTTAAAGACTATTACAAGTCTTACTGACCCCAAACTTTTGAACGGTAGTGTATATTTTCATAAACAAAAGTTTTAGTTAAATGTCTTGTTAAAATGTGCATCAATAATATTTATGTAACACTGTTGACAGTCAGTGAATCCACTCTTGACACAGGTTTGATCATCAATATTAGGGGAAAGAGAGAGAACATCACTTCTAGTGTTTCATCCTTGTGCTTCTAGAGAAAATATCATCAGTGGGTAACTTAGTTGACAATGTTTTTTCTGACACAAATAAAACAAAATTAAACAAAAGTTATATCACAATAAACACTTATTATTTTTGAAGCTTACACCCAAATGTCTTAATAACCTAATCTAACTGAAGGCAAAACTATGAAAATAGTTTATATTTGAGGTCATTTTCACGCTTAAATGCAGAGTAGAATGAGCAATTTTAACAAAATCGGACAGCTGAATACCAGGGTTGTATGTGATATGAACATATATATATATATATATTTTTTTTTTTAACAAAAAGCTTCTGGTAAATCAGGCCTTTGCTCAACTGCTTTGACTCATCAGGATTGTTGCGTGTTCTCAGTGTTTTGCAGACATGCGGCTGATTTCAGAGGTAAGCTGTCAAAAATGTGCTGCTGCTGCCAGATCTCGACTGCCAAAAATGCAACACTAACTTGACTAAATCAAATGAAAAAAACATTATAACTCTATATTTTCATGCTTTCTCAAGCAAAGCAAATTTTGAAAGTCCACTGAAAACATCTTACATTTTTGGTCACAGAAAATGTTGAAGATGTACGTTACTGTCAACAAGTGGTAAATTGGAAAAAAAAAAGTTTATAGAAATGTATATAAAATTTTAGATAATAACAAACATTAGAAAAAAAGGAGGAAAAAATTAAATCAGTTTTTTTTGTTGTTTGCAATGTTACTTGGCAATATTTTCAAGATATTATTATTTTTGGCATGTTTCATGGTCTGTTTTTGTAGCAGTATCATCGAGGTGGGTTTTAACTCCTATTCACTGGGAATGATTAAAAAAGATGTTTTTAAAAAATGATCAGAAAAAATCCTTCAGTTGATGCAGAGACATAAATCGGGGGAATCCCACATCTCCCCACCCTCTGATTATTATGTATTATAACGTAATGCGTGTAAACGTTGTTTGGCATTTTTTACTTGGAAAAGCAGCTATATGTTTTTCTAACATTTAAATATCTGGATAAACCTGAGATAAACTGATAGAAGAAGGATTGGAGATGAATTTCATTCACCAATAAGGTGGGAAATGTGCATACTTTTAAATCTTAGCTCTCAGCATTAAAAAGTCACCACTCGCCACGGCCAAAAATACTAACTCTGTGAACAAGCGACTGATTTTAGTCACAGCTTCAGCGTCTATTTATAGTGTAGGGGGTGGGACACGTTGAATTCTAGAGAGCATTTGATTGGACAGAATGTTTGATGAGAAGCTGAAGTGCAGGGTGATGTCATCAAAATCCTTGATCTATATTGGCGGAACTGAGAGACTGTTTTGAATGCTTATATCTTGTAAATGCATATTTTGTCATTGTTTTGAAACACACTAGCTTATACTGCAGATAACCTCAAGGCTAACACATTCATACTACAAGCCAAAAAAAACCTTCACTTTTGATTTCATGGGGACTTTAAGGATTTTTTTGCTGTAAAGCTAAAAAACAATGAATACAATCAGTTTTATCAAACTTAAAGGTGTTCTTAAAAAAAGGGGGTTCAACTATATATCCAGACAGTTTTTCATTCAAATAATAAGAAATCGTTTAAGATTGTTTCATTTACATGATTAGCGTATGATCACACTTTCGCTGACTGTACATTGATCATGCGTGTCATGTTCTTAAAGTCTAATGATATTAAATAAGTAAATAAATAAATAAAAACTGAAGGATGCCCGAAACGGGAGAGGTGACGGCGGGTGAGGCGCGTCGTGACGTCACGCGGCCGGCGACGTGCGTGCTGACGCCAGCGGTGCGTCCCAGCATGCAGTGCGCGAGCGAAGATGGCGGAAGGCGGCGCGGCGGATGTGGAGACGCAGAGAGGAGAGATCGCGACCCTCCTGAAGACGCCGCTGCGCAGAGCGGACACCTGGTGAGACACGCGCTACAAAACACGCAGGCGAACACCGCGACGCGCGCGAGATCGAGCGTCATCAGAGCGCGTTCGGTCCTCAGTCGATCAGAGATCAATCACAGACAGTCCTGATGAGCCGCGTCATGATCGAGTCACACACACTCACAACAACATCACTACAGATCAGCACAGCGGTGAATCAGCACATGATCGCTGCTCTGTCAGAATACCACAGCTACTGCAGTAAAATCACAGTAAAACCGCGCGCGTGTGTGTTCACATGAATGACAGTCACTTTACTGTCAGATCTGACACAAGTGAGAGTGTTGTGCTCTGTCATGCTCTGTGTGTGAGGTCACTTCCTGTTTCCTGCAGGTATCTGGTGGACAGTCACTGGTTCAAGCAATGGAAGAAGTACGTGGGCTTCGACAGCTGGGACAAATACCAGATGGGCGACCAGAACGTCTATCCCGGACCCGTGGACAACTCGGGCCTGCTCAAAGGTGCGTCGTACGGGCCCCCGATACGACACGCGGCCCCTGACGCCGGCTCCCGTGACCCTGTGTGTGTGTGTGTTTGCAGATGGGGACGTGCTGGGCATCAAGGAGCACCTGATCGACGAGCTGGACTACATCCTGCTGCCCGCCGACGGCTGGAACAAGCTGCTGAGCTGGTACGGCCTGAGCCCGGGACAGGAGCCCATCGCACGCAAGGTACGGCAGAGACCGAGAGTCACGCCGAAAACACACCGACACGTCACAATCAAAGACAGACACTGCCTGCTCACTGATGGGTGTAACTAGTTGCTGAGTAATTAGTTACTGTCATTTAATTACTTTCCCTTTGAAAAAGTAAAGCAAGGGATTACTCTGATTTTTTTCTGTAATTTAATTACAGTTACTTCTTGTGTAATTGATCTTAATACTGTGTATAGTCTGTAGAGCAATTAAATACTATACAATAGTGGATTTAACATCAAAATGCAAAGGCTAAGCTTAACATGCTCCTTATGTGCCCTTCTCACTTTAAATACTTTGTTGAGTTAATAAAAACTGCGGAACACTTTAGTGTCAGATGCTCACCATTAACTAGATGATTATTAGCGTGAATATTACTGAGATATTGGCTGTTTATTAATACTTAAAAAGCACATGTTAAAGTCTTATTCTGCAAGACGTTAATCTAAATCTTTATTCCTACCCAGTTCTTAAACTTAACAACTACTTTACTATGCGTTAACAAGCAGTAATTAGGACTATATTGAGGCAAAAGTCATAGTTAATAATTAGTAAGTAGTGAGAATTTGACCTTAATTGAAAGTGTGAGCAGAATAATGTATGTAGTCGTCTACTATATATGTAACAGAATTAAAAGAACCTTCTGTCTTTGTGTTATGAACTTGTTGAGGTTGATATAGCATTTAGAAAGTATTTAGTAATAAGCAATTAAGTACTTTTTGAACAGTAATTGAATTACACTCTTGAAGATGTAATTAGTAACGAGTAATTAATTACTTTTTTTTTTTTTAGAGTAACTTACCCAACACTGATCCTAGTGCAGTATTTTGTCTTTACTGTAAATGTATAGTCTAAATTAAATGAAATACAGTAAATAATACTCTAATGCAAAAGTCGTAACGTTTACATTATATATAGAAATATATACATTAAAAAACATGGAGTTATATATTGAAGGAAAATCTTATTTTAATGAATTTTTCCAAAAAAAAATGTGAGAAATCAAAAGAAATGAATTATACTTTATAGTGTGGTTTCTTAATTGATTATTTTAACAACGTTAACGCCATTATTTTCTTGTTTATTACTGTAAAGCTGCTTTGAAACGATCCCTATTATATAAAGCGCTGTAGAAATCAATCTGACGATCAGATGTTCAGCAGTGGTTTCATGACAGATAATCACAT
This sequence comes from Labeo calbasu, assembly GCA_019740295.1. Lineage (NCBI taxonomy): Eukaryota > Metazoa > Chordata > Actinopteri > Cypriniformes > Cyprinidae > Labeo > Labeo calbasu. The sequence goes on from JAHKKF010502710.1 coordinate 4,070, forward strand.
CAGACCACTGAAATCTCATTCTCGTCACATTAACGCATCAAGACGCTTTGCTTTGTGTGCTTTATGTGTGTAATGTGTTTTTAAAGTCAGTGCACTGGATGATACAGTAATGTGTAAGCGTGTTTGTCTTTCACAATTTAAATAAGTTAATGCATTTTTAGCTGATCTATTACAGAAAATCTTTTCAGCAGTATAAAATTTCTCATTTCAAACATAAACAGGCCTTTTTCAGTACAGTAGTGGTAACAGTGCAGTGTGAATGTGTGTGGTGCTGCACAGATATAGCGTGTGTGTGTGTGTGTGTGAAACGCTGACTCCTGCTGGCTCAGATGTGCAGGCCGAAGGCGGCCGCTGTGGGTCGGCGTGTGGGTCTCTCTCCCGCCCCTCTGTCCATGTATGTGAGGGTATCGGGTGGCGGTGAGGGCTATTTCTGTGCTGCCGGGGCACTGCGCGACTGCATGACTGTGCGGCTTCAGCGACTCGACCACGAGCAGCAGCATGCAAGAGGTTCGGCCTTTTCTCTCTTCTGGGTTTTGGGGAAGAGTTCGGCGGGCGGCGAGCGCGAGCCGGCGCCGCTCCGGGTCTCTCCGTGGGCCGCGGTCGGGCCGGGACGCGCTCGTCCTTGCGTTTGAGCCGGCCGAGGTCACGGCGAGCGCGGCGGGGCCGAGAGGGGAACGCGAGAGGCGCTGGCCCGGCGGACGAGCGGCTCGATTCTGTTTTTGGTTCTGCCGGCGTTTGGGTTCTCGCACTGAGATAATGTGGTTTTGCGCTGCGTTTGGTGTCACTGGTGAGGGGCAGCGTGTAATAAATAGGCAGGAATTCTTCAGCTGTCGGCCTGTGCTGCTAAAATAAGCGTTTCTCCGGTTAGCTTGTGTCAACACACTGATGTGTGGAAACCCTCGGCTCACCCGCCAGATAAAAACCTCCGTTCTCGTTAGGCGCTGGTCTCTGAGTTTTGAGCGGATTGTGTGTTGTGCTGATGCTGTGTGTTGTTCTCAGGTGGTGGAGCAGGGCATGTTCGTCAAACACTGTAAGGTGGAAGTCTACCTCACCGAACTCAAGCTGTGCGAAGACAGCAACATGGACAACGTCGTCACGCGCCGCTTCAGCAAAGCAGACACTATAGGTACTGAACGACACTCCCGCTCTAAACTAAAGCCTCAACGGCGATTCAAATCGAGCTCAACTGAAACTTGTGCTTTTAAAATCCATTTGACACAAATCACAAACTGTGACTGTGTGAACGGCTTTAATCAAACGCTAACTTTGTGGCCACCAGGCCACCTTTTTAAGACTTTCAGGAGAATGTTTTCAGACTTTTATTAGATCACATGCTTGTTTTGTGTTGTGCTGGATTTATTAGTATGTGAAAGAGACTAACTAGAATGATTTCTGAAGGATCATGTGACACTGAAGACTGGAGTAATGATGCAGGAAATTCAGCTTTAGATCACAGGAATAAATTACAGCTGAACAGATATTCACACAGAAAACAGCTCTTTTACACTGTAATAATATTTCAGAATTTTTACTATGTTTTTGATCATATAAATGCAGCCTTGATGAGCAGAAGAGACATTAAAATCTTACTGGTCCTGTTCTTTTGAATGGTAGTGTAGTATTCTCTCTCACAAACGCTCCTCTGTCCCGACAGACACCATCGAGCGGGAGATGCGGAAGCTGTTCAGTATCCCGGACGAGAAGGAGACGCGGCTGTGGAACAAGTACATGAGCAACACGTTTGAGCCGCTGAATAAACCCGACAGCACCATTCAGGACGCCGGACTCTATCAGGGACAGGTGAGACGCGCTCATTTCATTAAATGAATTTAAATTCAGCCTTAAATCAATAGCTGGAGAGTCACTGATGAATAGGTTAAAGATCCCTGAGACTGAAGTGTGTAAAGTGGCCCAAATGGCACTAAATCACCATTTGTTTTACAGAGGAGAAAGCGACAGAAACACAAGTGTAGTGAAATGAGCTAGAGATGGAGAAACCAAATGATTCACTGTTTCAGAGTCACGCATAAGAACACCTTTTACTAGGACTGGGCGATATGAACAAAAATGATCACCATCATTTTTTTCATATCAGTGGATAATTTTCATGATAAATGTCACTTTTATATTTCGTTTGAGTTTAAAGGCAGATTTTTTATGTGAAAGTAGTAAAAACCAGGGCCCGTATTCACAAAACATTTTATCCTACCAAATAAGAGTTCTCCGAAATAGCAGTAAAAGTTTTTTCTCGTAAACCTATTCACAAAGCTGCGGAGACAAACTTTTATTAAGAAAAAGAGTAGAAGTCTTAAGATCAGAGTAAGGGCGGGGTTGACCTCGTTGCTGTGGATGATGTCAACATGATCATTAACTATGCGGACAGTGATTGGCTGATAGTCTCTGTCAGAGACTAAACAGACGGAAATAAATTTAGAAGAAAATATTTTAAAATGCAATGCAAGCGTCACTAATTAAACAAGTATATGTTCAGCTGACTGTCAGCCTCTTGTGTGTGCGCTCCTCGTATACAGTTAGCGGATATGCATATAACCAACCTTTTAATTAACAGAGTAGAATAATCATGGCTGATAGTAAGACATGCAGACGTAAAAGAAAACTAAACTGGACGCAAGAACAGCTGTTACTTCTTGCCCAACTTGTTCATGAAAATAAGGATATAATCAAAGGAGAATTTGGAGTTGGGATAACCTTCACAACCAAAAAAGTGGTGTGGAAGAACATATGTGTGTAAATAAATGCAGCATGTTTCAAAAATGTTTACGTTCTGAGGCAGATTGCCAGAAACAGCCATTTTAGCCCTGCTGAAAAAATCAACGATAGAAACCATCAGAGAGTTTGTAGTGGTTTTACTGGTTGTAATGAGAATTGTACTGGTTTTAGTGGTGAATGTAATGATGCCTGTTGGTCTCTACTGGTAATTGGTCGCCTTCTATTGCTGGCTTGTTAAAACAACTAAATCCTAACAGAACTTGTGCCAAAACACACTAAAGATTTTTTTATGTTTTCTAATGGTCACGAGTTGATGGTTTGTACTGTTTCTAATGTTATTTGCAAACCATTAGGATTTCTGTGATGGTCTGTGTTGTTTTTTTTTCATCAGGAAGGACAGTTTGTGATTTGGTCTTATGAGTCCTCTTCACTACTCCTAACGTTTCACAGATTTAGGAGCTAGTTTTAATGCTAAAGTGGCTTGTGGAATACTCCGAATACTCCTAGAGCGAACATTTAGGAGTCCTAAATTTAGGGTTGACACGCCCATCATTTTTCAGATTTTCTCCTAAATCGGCAAGTTATGAGCTACTTTTAGCCTTAAGATGTTTTGTGTTTGATGTTTTCATGTGTTTTGAGTTCTTTACACTTTTCCAGTCATTTTTCCTTAAAATAAATTAAAAATGAAGAAAAAAAATCATTTCTTAGTTCTACATGTTTATTGTTTCAAATCAAGAAACAGGTTTGTGTCGCCTCATAATAACAATGTGGAATTTTTTGTCTCTTCGAAAAACACGTGATCGTAGCGTGAGTTCGGATGCAGATGTAGATTTATGTTCATTATCAAAATCAGTCATATCTGTAGAAATTGTAGCAACCTCATTTTTATAGGGTGAAATGTAATAATTCTGACTGTTTGAGGTTTTTTTTCCTAATTAAATGAATTGATCTTCCATAGTAGCATACATTTAGATCATGATAATCACCGTATTGTAGTGTAATGTAGTCTAAATACATTTAGTATAAATGCATAAACGCTATAGCTTCATCACAAAAAATACCGTAATTATGTTGCATTACTCCTCCTTCAGTACATTTAATACATGTCTACATTAATTCAAATTTGACACGAATACCCACCTTTCTGACACAAAACCACAGTGTGGTTAGTGCTACTACAGTAAATCTATGGTAAATCATGGTCATTTGTAGATTTAAAAGCCTTCTGACCGTGTCTCCTGTCTGTCAGCGCTGTGTCATTTGTGTTCTTCACTGAAATAAAGCGCTTCACTCTGGACCTCACAGCGCCGTTTAGTGTTCGCTTGAGCGAGACTCATCATCAGCGAGGCTTTCAGTCGAGTATGAACCAGCGCTCTTTCGTTCCGCCTTTCCTGCATAAACATAATAACGAACGTTTATGGAACTCGTGTTATCGTTAATCAAGGAAATTTATATCGCGTGATAACTACCGTTATCAGTTTATCGCCCAGCTCCACCTTTTACGAAACAAAGCGTAATCTGTTAAATTCAGTTAACGAGTGATCAAGTATCATTAAATATGGAGAGTGTGTGTAATGTGTTCTTTTGTTAAATTGCATTGTTTATTAAATTAGTGAGTTTGGTTCATCAACTCTTTCTTTTATTTCAATATGTCATTGAAAAACTTACACATTAGGGATCACTAAAACAGGCTGCTTGCTCAGGAGGAAGTAGATGTGTCAAGCAGGATGTGTGAAGGCACTGGTTGAGCAGTGAGCAGTGAGATCGGAGCTCAAATAGGCCTGTGCTGATGTTTAGTTCACGGTTGCATCGTGAGGCGTCTTGAGACAAAACTCAGAACAGACTCTGGGTGCTGATGGATTTCATAGGACAGTGTGTTAGTGAAGAACTGCTGCGCCGCTCACACATCAGACAGCGTCGCTGCTTTAATCAGTTCCTGTGTGAACCAGCGCCACACACACACGCACGCAAATAGCCCATCATGGTAATGAAATGAAGGTTTACAGGAGTAACGTTGATGGTTTTCCTCTGTGTGCAGGTTCTAGTGATCGAACAGAAGAACGAAGACGGCACGTGGCCCCGCGGATCTTCGGCGCTCAAGTGAGTCACGTGACGTCCGGATCGTCACATCATTGCTTTAGAGCCGACGCTTGGACACGTGCGTGTCAGCCTTCTGGATCTGCCGATCTCTCCTCGAGGTCGTCTCCTGTAACTCTCGCTCTTCTTGTCTTTTGAAGGTCATCTGGTGCTTCCACTCTCTCTGCTTTACCAAAGATCTGCCCTTCATCTCTCGCAAACAATCATAACAGCAGCTTCGGCGGCCGCAAGTAAGCCTGCAGGGGGCGGGGCCAGGGGAGGGGTTTGTGGGTGGGCGGGGCTAAAAAACACTCCCCACGTCACTGTAGTGAAATCTTCACGTAGAAGTGAACGGTTGGTACGTCGCCTTGTCTCACGTGTGCTGTGTGCTTTTGAAATGACGATCACAGGATGTGTTTATGATGACACTGCGAGTGGGTTTGTGCAGCTGACTGTCTGTGTGCTCAGCACATCTGTGTTTCTTAACATAATTCATAAATTAAAAGTCCTGCTGCCCGACACACGCTTTCAGTAATAAGGGATTGTCCTCCTGTTTGAGCAGTTCAATCAGGACGTTCCACCTTCACTGGTGCTTCAGTTAGTGTGATGCTTGTAGCTGCAGTGCACTGTGGGAATGGAGGGCTGCTACTGTGTGTTATTCAATTAGCAGTGATCAGTCGTTAGCTTCTATATGGGACGGATGTATTTTGGCTCTGTTCCTGAACATAGTGAGCTGCTGATGCTGCGCGGGCCTCGTTTTAATGCTGAACGCTCGCATGTTCGGAGTCACGTTAATCATTTTAGTGAAATGTTATGTGCTCAGTGAAACAGACGTCAGCTCTGTTGCCAATGTAGAAAACAGCTGAAACCAAAATGAGCTTTACAGAGCAGGTCAGATCAGTCACTGACAGTGCTGTGCAAAAGTAAGTGAACCCCATGAACAATTTTGTTCTGTTTTAACTAGAGATGCACAAAAGTTCGGGCCACAAAAAATTGTCATCCAAAAATGCCATTTTCACATTTTAAATGTGTTTTTTAAATTCAGTGTGATTAAAAATATTGAGTTAAATCAAAAAAGTCTTACATAGTTACCTAATATTGTTTAGTAAAATAACAAATAATTATTTTATTTTTTGATTTAAATTTTCGGCCAAGTGCATCTAGAGTTTTTGGTTTCAGCCCAGAATTTTCATTTCGCTGCATCCCCAGTTTTAACACGTACGGTTGAGCCAGAACTGGAGGTTTATTTGGACACAGCTGACGAAGGTGAGATTCACGTAATGTTGAAATCTGACTTTTATTCCACGAAATCATTTACAGAAATTCAGTTGTTTTCTATGGAAAAAATAAGTGCACCCTACATCTAACAGGTGATACTGACACCAGGTCTTTCCAGATCTCTCAGTTTCTTTGTCGTAGTCGTTCCAACATCGTTCCTGCATGTTTGAGGTCATTATCATGTGAAAGCGTCCACTTACAGTTCAGCTTCAGTTTTCTAACAGATGAGCTCAGGTTCTGCTCAAAGGCTCGTGGAGACGTGTCAGTCCAGTCTCTGTGTGTCGTGATGAGTGAGACGCACGTGTCGTCTCTCAGCGCTGTGTGGTGTCCGTCAGGTCGAGCGGACAGCGAGGCGTCTCTCTGGGTTTTTGTATCTGAGCTGTGGTTAATTGTGTTTTGCTCTCGCTGCATGTTTTGGGTTGTGGCTGCATTGCTCTGATCATCCGCTCTCACTGCCACCGCTGCTGCTTTCACCGGCACATCTGTCGCTTTCACGGCGCTGTCAAACGTCTGCGTGTGTCCGTCCGCAGCATGAAGAACTCCAGCTACAGCCTGCCGTCCTACCCGCCCTACAGCAGCTACGAGTACTCGGATCAGGGCCGGCGCGCCGAGAAAGCGGGCCTCTGCGGCCTGTCCAACCTGGGAAACACCTGCTTCATGAACTCGGCCACACAGGTGACGCTCGCTGAGCTTCTCCACACTCTCGGCCTGTGCTCGCGCGTATCCCGCGCCGCTCTTGAGCTCCCTGTGTGTGTGTGTGTGTGTTGCAGTGTCTGAGCAACATCCCTCCTCTGACCGAGTACTTCCTGAAGGACAAGTACCAGGACGAGCTGAACGAGGACAATCCTCTGGGAATGAAGGGAGAGATCGCCAAGGCCTACGCCGAGCTCATCAAGCAGCTGTGGTCGGGCAAATACAGCTACGTCACGCCACGGCCCTTCAAGGTAAGGATGGAGCTTGACGTGTCTGCGTTTGCAGAGAGAAATCGCTGACGGTTGTTCGGACTGACGACGTCTCTGTGCTGTTGATGTTTTAGACTCAGGTGGGTCGATTCGCGCCTCAGTTTTCGGGCTATCAGCAGCAGGACTCTCACGAGCTGCTGGCCTTCCTGCTGGACGGACTCCACGAAGACCTGAACCGCATCCGGAAGAAGCCCTACATTCAGCTGAAAGACGCCGACGGCCGACCCGACAAGGTCCGGCACACACACGTGCATTTACACGCAGGATGACATGATTTGTACATTGATCCGCTCACTAATGGCAAGAACATCTTTTCACAGTCGCTTCATGAAGTAGATGTTACATCATCTGAAGGTTTATAATGAAAAATAATCTTGTTGCAATCAGATAAAAAAGCTGCATTATATAAAAATGTGACACCTGTCTAAATATGATTCAGAGAAAAAAAAAACTTTTAAATTGTATTCAAAGTGTCGACAATCTAATTCGCTCCTCAATCTGACTTAGATATTTGACTAAACCAAGAAGTCCAACAATCTTAATAAGATCTGTAAGAAGTGAATTTTTTGAGTAAATTACGTTAAAGCTTTAAAGCTATAAAATGGCTGTTCAGCTTAAAGTGTCCTGTAAAATAATTTCAAACATTTTTTTTTTTTAAACAAGTACAAGTACAATGTTTTTGTCAGACTGCAGAAGACATTCAAACAGGTGAAACCTTAAGGAAAGGTCAACATCTAAAACACACACTTTTTTAAAAATGTAAAGCCAATATTTTGAACTACACGTTCCTCATGTATTGTTTGAACGTGTGTGTGATTGAGATCCAGAGTTTCCAGAGTGATGTTTTTCCTCTGAATCTCCTGCAGGTGGTGGCGGAGGAGGCCTGGGAGAACCACATCAAGAGGAACGACTCCATCATCGTCGATATATTTCACGGCCTGTTCAAGTCCACGCTGGTGTGTCCCGTGTGCGCCAAGATCTCTGTGACTTTTGACCCCTTCTGCTACCTGACGCTGCCTCTGCCCATGAAGAAGGAGCGAACGCTGGAGGTCTATCTGGTGTGGCTGGACCCGCTGGCCAAACCCACGCAGGTACGTCACGGCACGCAAAAACTAAGAGCGCGACCACTGTAGTCTGATTCAAGAGCAAATCACCTTTATCGACTGCGTCTCATAACGAGTTGTTCAGATTTACTGAATCAGATTCTGCTCATTTGCTCAACACTATTCTCTTGTGATGATAAAACATTAATCGTTGATGTTTCTGTTTCAGTATAAACTGACGGTGCCGAAAGTGGGCTACATCTCGGATCTGTGCGCGTCGCTGTCGGTCCTGTCGGGCGTCCCGGCTGAGAAGGTAAGCGTCTTGTCGTACGAAGAGTGTCTTGTCAGCAGATCTTCCCTGCATTCACTGTTTCTTCCGCCCGTCTAGATGATCGTGACGGACATCTACAACCACAGGTTCCACCGGATCTTCGCCAACAACGAGAACCTGAGCAGCATCATGGAGCGGGACGACATCTACGTGTGAGTTCCCGTCGTTGCCGTCGTGGTCGAGCGTAGAGAGTCTGTGTCTCATGTGCGTCTCTGTCCGTCCGGAGCAGGTTCGAGGTGGCCGTCAACCGTCTGGAGGACACGGACCACGTGGTGATTCCCGTTCATCTGCGAGAGAAGTACAAGCAGTCGGGCTTCAACCACACCAGCACGCCGCTGTTCGGACAGCCCTTCCTGCTGAGCGTCCCGCGCACCATCAGCGAGGACAAGCTCTACAACCTGCTGCTGCTGCGCCTCTGGTATCGACACGCACACGTGACCCGCTCTCACCGTCAATAACTAATGAAAACATGCCTCATCAGACCCCAGTCACACAGCAGTGTCCTAGAAGAACACAAAACTAGTGCATATGATTGCATTTTGTCACTTCATGTAAACAACAGACCTTAATTAAGTTGGCTTGAGAAATCCGACATTTGAGACGAAATTTACTGACTGCTGCTACTCCTGCTGGAGCTTTAACTCTACAAACCCCAAACTCAGATCTTCAGACTGATCTGACCGGGTGTGCTGTATCTTTTCTAACTGATCTGATTTATGTTTTTCCTAAAAATAACGAAAAAAATGAGGAAAAGTCCCGTAGACTTACATTGACGGAATGTTCAAATGAGCCAACACTATTTAAACTCCAACTGTCAAAACTCCCAGAATTCCTTGAGAATAAAAACTTCGCTTCTATGTACTATTTCTAATCCATTCAAACTCCTCTGTCTATGCTAATCATGCTAACAACATGTTAGTAACTAGTTAATCATGTTAGAATCATGTTAGCAGTATGTTAGTAACTTGCTAATCACATTAGAATCATGCTAACAACATGTTAGTGACATGTTAAAATCATGCTAGCAACATGCTAGTAACTTGCTAATCATGCTAGAATCATGCTAACAACATGTTAGTAACATGTTAATCATGTTAAAATTATGCTAGTAACATGCTAGTAACTTGCTAATCATGTTAGAATCATGCTAACATGTTAGTAACATGCTAATCATGCTAGCCACATGGTAGTAACTTGCTAATCATGTTAGAATCATGCTACAACATGCTAGTAACATGCTAATAATGTTAAAAACATGGTAATCATGGTAGAATCTTCTTGGCAACATGTTACTAACTTGCTAATCATGCTAGTAGCATGTTAAACATGTTAACATGCTAGTAACATGTTAATCATGCTAGAATTATGTTAGTAACTTGTTAATTATGTTAGCAACATGCTACTAACAGGTTAATCATGCTAATGAACATGCTAATAAAAGACTTGTAACTTGCTACTCATCCTAGAAACATGTTCGCAACATGCTAGCAATTTGCTAATCATAACAACATGCAAATTTACATGTTAATCATGTTAGTAACATGCTAACATCATGCTATCTATCTATCTGAGACTGTATTGCCTTCAAAACATTCAAACCTTAACCTTTTAAAACTACTTTAAACTTCAGACTTTCTCAAGCCAACTTAAGGTTTGTCTTGACAAGCTTTTTTTAATCTAGTTTTTATTGTATTCACACTTCTGGTGTGTCAGTCTTTCTGTTGTGTCTAGGCTCTGTCTCTGTCTCGCTGACGGGTGTTTGTTAGTCAGGACTGAGAGTTGTTCTGCTGTGGTTTCAGTCGTTTCGTTCGTCCGGCGGTCGAGGACGAGGAGTCGGAGGAGACGTACTCGCCCAAACATCACTCCATCAACGGCAACGCCACCAATGGTATAACGGAGGAGGGGTCGCCTAGTAAGCATGCGGTTTGAGCGCATCTCTTCTCACACGCGTCACTGTCGGCCGTTCATTCCCACATTCACTAACGAGCGCTGCGCCGTACGCCCCGTATGCTGCCGTGCGCGTGCCTGCCGTGTGTGTTGACGTGTTTGAGATGGTTTGCTTTAAGATACGAGCGCTGTGCGCCGCACCGACTGAAGCGTGGCTCGTCTCGCAGGTGAGATGGAGACGGACGAGCAGGACGATGAGTCCAGTCAGGACCAGGAGCTGCCCTCGGAGAACGACAACAGCCAATCGGAGGACTCGGTGGGCGGAGACAACGAGCTGGAGAACGGCGTGGTCCCGGAGAACTCCGGCAAAGGCTCGACGCTCACGGCCCAGAAGAAGAGACTGTTCACATTCCAGTTCAACAACATGGGCAAGACCGACGCCAACTTCATCAAGGGAGAGCCGCGGCAGATCCGCTTCGACGAGGACCACATGCGCCTCAGCGGTGGGAGCCGTTCGCCGCGTTATCGTTACGGTAGAGAGCGCGTGGTCTCCGTCGACTGACGTGTTTGCTCTGTTTTCGTGCAGATAGATGCTATCTGTCCCTGGACTGGGAGCCGGAAATGAAGAGGAAGTACTTCAACGAAACCGTGGCCGAGGTAAAACTCTCCCGTTCCTGGTACAGGTCAAAATTTCAGCAGCGCCTTCAATAATCAAAACATCTGATCAAAAATTAGTCTTCCCATTATGGAGTGATATTTGACTCCTTAAAGTGATTTACAGGGGAATTTTGTTTTTACTTTGTAATGCCATTTTTCAAAATTCTAAGTCTTTTATGTATTTTTTTTTTTTAAATTTCTAATTAAAACAACAGAGTAAGAACAAATAGAATAAGAATAAGTTACCAATCAAATGAAATCAGTATTAACAAAATGAACGTGTACTGCAGAGGTGACAGATAAACACAAAAGTGTCCTGTAGGTGTATTTTCATATGTTTAATGAGGCTCAGAGGTGCATGAGTGCAAGTTCATTAACTCATGTTGAGATTGTTTTATACAACATTTTCAGTATAGAAATATTAATGTTAATAGAAATTAATTATTAATATTTATATGTATATATTAATATTATAGAAATATAAATATTAATCATTAATTAATAATGATTGAAACATTGAAAAGAGACTTTAAACATGAATCTAAATCTGCCAGTAGGTGGCGGTGAGCCACTGATTTAAGTACTGGATCATTCATTCATTTGATTCATTCGAACGGCTGATTCATTCAACAATAAAGCAAGTCTTTATGAATGGGAGATTGAATCATTGACTCGTTTAAAAACGCACATTCATTCATAAAGGAAGCGGCGCTGTGTTTGAATGGAGATGTGCAGCGGCAGTTGTGACTTGTTTCAGACTACTTTTGATGACGAAATAGAGCTAAATCAGGCAATAGTGTTATAGTCACACAATGTAAGTCAGTTAATATGAATTGAAATGCAATTGAAACGGTCACGCTGTAGAGTCCTGTAGTCGCTTGTGCCGTAACATTTGAGAATGTTTTGTCCAAAGGACTTTGAGAAGCATGAGAGTATGGAGTATAAGCCGCAGAAGAAAAGCTTCTTCAAGCTGAAGGACTGCATCGAGCTCTTCACCACCAAAGAGAAGCTCGGAGCCGAAGACCCCTGGTGAGCTTTGGTTTTCACGTCAGCACGGCTTCTGTCAGATGATAAAACATTTACTAATAATACAGAGCGGAGTGCATGTGAAACCTTCAGACAAACAAAGATCCGCTCACATTTACTGTTGCTCTGGTTAAATTTCAGCAGGAATCCACTTCATCCAGAATTCGGCGGTTCCGTCCGTCATGTGAATTCAAAAAGAAACATTTCGAACAAAAAGATCAGAATGATGTTCAAAACGTATATTTAGTAGATCACGTCCATCAACACCTCCTAAACCACGTCCTGGATCATCATTAGGCAGTTCTGATTTATCTGCCGTTTAACTCTTGATGATTGTGTTGTTTTACTAATGATAGCGAGTCTTCACATAATGACCCATCATGCAGTCTGATGATGTTTGAGTATGTGTGATCATCTGAAGCTCTGAGGTGATGCAGGTGTCTAGTGTCACTGTGACATGGACCGACGACCAGCGTCCTGTAGTGTTCCTGTGACTGAGCGTCCCGTGTGCGGGTGTGTTTCAGGTACTGTCCCAACTGCAAGCAGCATCAGCAGGCCACCAAGAAGCTGGACCTGTGGTCTCTGCCGCCGGTGCTGGTGGTGCATCTCAAGCGCTTCTCCTACAGCCGCTACATGAGGGACAAGCTGGACTCGCTGGTGGACTTCCCGCTGCGGTACGTCCTGCGCAGACACATCTCGCTCCGCAGCAGCTCCACTGAACATGACGCCCGTCTGTTCGAGTCACGTGTGACGCGCTGTATATCTGCGTGTTTGAGCGGTTCTGCTCTGTTCCAGTGTTATTTCAGGATCATTAGCTGCTTTTCCACTGTCGGGCCAGTTCTACTCTAAAATCCCACCCTTAACACGCTTCTCTGAAGCAAACGTCACACAATATCACCATTACACCAGCGAGAGGAAAAATCATTGAAAACTATGGCAAAACAAACTTGTCAGAAGTGGATGTTTCGTCTTTACATAAAGACCTAAAATAACCCTCCAGCATCAATATTCATGTAGCAGTGATTTGCGATGATTACGGATGGACAGACATAAATATTCTCAATTTAAAGGCTCATTATGAGGATTTAAATGGTTTATTAATGAACGTGCGACTAATAGTCGACTAATGCTTAAAATGAATGACTACTAGTCAACCAGAAACGTGTTTAGTCGAGGGCCGCTCTACTGTTCCTCTTTCAGCCAAAACAACAGAGGAAGTTCACAGACCGAACACGAGTTACACGAGTCATTCAACACAAATGAAATGAATGACATGAGCGGATGCAGAAGTCTGATATCAACAAACACAATCATTTTGAAGTGCTGATTATAGTTGGTAACTTGATATGTGTGTAGATATGGAATGAGTAGAGGTTGACCAATGTTTGTTTTGTTTTTGCTTTTTTCTCTCTGGCCGATGTGGATATTTAGAAATCAGGGCAGCCGATATATGATGATTTCTTTTGCCCAATACATTTGGCTGATTTTTTTTTTTTTTATAAAATCTAACAGTCTGAACCCTACTCATCATTTTAAGTAAAACAAAGTGCTCAAGAAATCAACTCAAAGTCAATAAAAACTTTGTTCACTTAGCAGCATTTATCCAGTTTTTGAGAACAAAAACATGTAAAGTCACATAAACAGTCGCTCATTAGCTCAGTTACCGTTTCCACTGACTAGTTTTCTTGGTTTTGGATTTATTATAGAATTACTAGTGTAACACGTTTGTACTGTTACTGCACTTAAGTATAAAGTTTAGCAAATACA
>JAHKKF010502727.1:0-11438 GCA_019740295.1 Labeo calbasu
TTTTTACAGATTAATTAAAAACCACTGCATTGATTTTTATCATTATAGGGTAGATTTGTACATACACTGCCAACACACATTAATGTTCAAACAACATGCAAAAGTGAACTTTGCATCCGATGACCCCTTTAAAAGACAAGGTCTAATGGCAGCTTGGAGGTCTTAGCTAGTTTGTTTGGTTTGAAATTGATGTAGTTGCACCTGATGACTAACTTCCAAAACACCTCTGAAGCCTTTAAACCACACCAGACCGTCTTCCAACCACATGTAAAATTAATTTAAAAGTGGTTTTACTTGTTTAGTAAATCCACCCAGTGGTATTTTTTTAAAAAGTAAAATCCCCTTTTTCAAATGAAGCCATTCTCAGCATCTTGTCTGTGTGATGTTACAAAAACCCAGGCCGCTCCCACAATAGTTAATTGACACAACTGTCTTACCTTAGTCCCGCCCTGAGTGAGCTGTAAACACTCTGACCGCCATTGTTTTGACTCCGGTACAGGGGAAGACAAGAAAGTGTCCAATTGAGCGATTGAGGTGTTTTGTTGTTGGATGTAATAATGAACATAGCAGTCGCATTTACTCCTAACATCTAAGCCACTGAAGACGCAGAGGATTGACGTTGCTTTCGTTTTTGAAGGAAATGCGCCGATCCCCAATAATCCCTGATCTGCCTAAATGCGTCTATGTTCATGCAAATAATTCGTGATGCAGCTTCACCTGCACTGTAAAAAATAAAAAACACAATTTGTTGAGTCAGCTTCAAATAATTTGTTACCCTGCTGCCTTAAAACTTTAAGTTCAGTCAAGTAAAATCAGTTTAGTCAACTTGAAATGTTAAGCTGTACTAAGCAACAACTTGGATATTTGTGTTTGCTAAACTTAACAGATGAGTAAGTAACCCAGCTGCCTTAAAATTTTAAGTTGATTCAACTCAAATATCTAAGTTGTCACTTAGTATAATTTAACATTTCAAGTTGAATAAACTTTTTTTTAATTGACTGAACTTAAAATTTTAAGGCAGCCAGGTTACAAATTAGACAAAAGTTGACTCAAATTGTTTTTTACAGTGTGCAGCAAAAGTGAGTATAAGGGTTTTTTATACATCTTTGCAAATCACTTTTCCTAATAATGTGTTAGTTAGCAAGTTTCGCGGCTAAATGCGATTAAAGTAAACAGAGTGGCTCATCAGCCCACAAAAGCTAGGGGCGGGGTGAGCAGAGCTCATTAGCATTTAAAGGCAAATGCAACAAAATGGCTTGCTCTGAAAAGGGCTGATTTTGACATGGTAAAAAGGGTGTTTTTTACACTACCACTGAGAAATTTTACCCAAAGTATGTTATAGACTTATAGACTTCAATAAGACCCCAATTGATCATAATCGAAATAAATACTACTGTAATAAATACTACATATATATGTATATATATATATTTTTTTTCTCCCCGTCCCTTAATCGCTGCCCTTCACCAGGCTCCTGACGGGAGTGGGCGTGCAAGAGGCAAGGGACCGCCGAAACAGCCAGGTCTGGTAGCGTGTGATGAGGCACACCTGACGTCAATGAAGCCTCATCACCGCCACGGTTGAAATGCTGAGCGTGTCTCTCCCCGGGAGACCGGTCTCTTCCCCGTGCATGCACGCTGGTGTCCTCCTGGGTCCAGGAAGGGAGCGTTGAGGGGGACAGAGCCGCGGACCTGAGAGGGACTCAGCCCCTTACCTGGACCCTTCCCTTCTGAACACTGCCTCTCCTCCATGGAACCCCCAGCACGACGAGGACACCAGATCCCCTGTTTATTTTGGACACTTTATTTTCCCTCTTTTTGGACACTTTTGGTTATTTTATGTTTAATAAAAGCCTCTCTGAGGCCTGACTTCACGCCCACTGCGTCTGTCGTTTGCTCGTCCCGCCACAATATATATATATATATATATATATCAACAAGTCATCATTTAAATTGACATTCCCAGAATTCCCTTTGTGCCACATTTTCATTTCAATGGTTCGATGACGACATTTAATGGTACGATAACGATTTAATAACAATAACTTTTTTTTATGTTGTACAACGGTAATAACATTTTTGTACTTCAGTAGCTTGGTTTTACATTATACCAGTTTTAACATTTTTCTAGTTAATGAAATACGAGTTTTTACTATAAATGTAAGTTTAATCTGTAAAACATAAAACACTGCAACTGTATTATTTTACAGCAAAGTTGATATTTAAAAAAAAAAAATCACAGATCATTTATTGATGAATTGATTGATTGATTTAATTATTTATTTATTTATTTATTACAGTGTGGGGTTGGTAAGATAAAAATAAATGTTATTTAGCAGGGATGCATTAAATTATAATGTAATAACGTTACAATTTTTTTTTTCAGATAAATGCGGCTTTCTATTCATCAGAAAAATTATTTCTAATGCTTTTTTCATATTGAGAAGCACAGATGTTTTCAACATTGATAATAATAATAATAATATATGTTTCTTGAGCAGTAAATCAGCATATTATAATCATCATGTGACACTGAATGATGCTAAAAAAAATCAGCTTTGCATCACAGGAATAAATTACATTTTAAAATGTATTAAAATAGAAATTGTAATCTTTTTTCACATTATTATTGTTTTACTGTATTTTGATCAAATAAACGCAGCACTGGTGAGCAGACGAGACTTCTTTCAAAAACATTTGCTGTTAAAGGACTTTAAACCAGACCTTTGATGTCTGAATTTCTCTTTTTCTTTTGTTTTACGTACTTGTCTGCAGCACTTTTACTTTCCATTGTGCATGTTCTATATAAATAAACTGATCCTGCTTTACTCTTGAGCAAATAGTCAACAACGTTATGCACAATGTACCGAGAACACTCTGACGACCTGTTTCCATAGTCTCGACTCCTTCACCAGATACACAAGCTGTTCTCGCCGGTCCTATATTGAAAAAGATGTCTGGGATTCTGGGTGACTACAAAACGTTTAATCACGCTTCTCCCAACGTCCCAATTAATCGGCTGCCGATCTGTCACCATCCATCATAATCATTTTAATAGCGCCTCCTGTTGACCTGATCATCTGGATAGCTGCTGCACCCCTTTTGCATTTTTCAGCCCATTAATTTAACAAATTTTAATTGTGTACATTTTTGACAGATTTAATTTCCCCTATGAAACGCAGCCTCTCTGCGTCGAGGGTGGGGTGCTTTTTCTCTGCGTTTTCCCCCCAAAGAGCTGTCAAACCTACATCTGGGTTTGATATAGCGTGCAGGGTTTAAATAAACAAAGCAATGTTTGCCAAACCCATTACAAGCCATTTTAGAGAAAAATCTTTTCATTTTTTATTTTCACCAACTCCATAACTCATACATCTGGTGCTTTTTATGGTGCCCATTTGTAAGCGTGTTTGTGTGCGGTGGGGTGGGAAGTTAAATTTCGGGAGGAACCCCCTCGCAGAAACACAGGAAATGAAATATCGGCGGTGGCAAAGAAAAGTGACACGTAATTACTGTGGACACATTTGGCTGCCTAGGCAAACAAATTCCCGTTAAATAGGTTTTGAACTGCGGTAGTGAGATTAATCACCTCTCTATGAGCACGGCCATATGTGCGGGATCAATCACAGCCCACATTGGCCAGCTTTGATGCAAATATATGCACTTATTTAGCCTTTGCTTTTATGTTTTCATTCTTTCGGTCAGAGCGGCCGCTTTCCAATCTGCATCTCTGCTGGATCCCATTAGCGTTTTAACAAAGGGTGCTGATACAGGTCGTCTTAATAGGCCTGGCTTCAACCCTTCCAGGCAAGAATTTTGCTTGCCTCCCTGTTGAGTTTCTCCTTTGACTTACAATGCACTACTCTTCTGGTGACCCAAAAGTGTATTCATAGGCTGCAACATGCCAAGATGTGCGAGTTTTAGTCGGTTTGTTGGTTTCCCGTATGAGCCTTAAGCAAATATTAGCCATGCATACTGCAAAGGGCAAAGTACAGAAGACACTCTGCACTCTCTGTCCACAAATTCACAAACCTAGTGTACGTCTTTGCATTTTTGACACGTGCATTGGCAATAAAATGCAATGCATGGGGATTTATTTCGGTTCAAAGCCTTGAACCAGTCTAACCAACTCTGACATGATGAACGACATTACAACATTTGATTGAAAGTCTAGTTGTCAATAAACCTGGCATTGTATACTGCGAATATTGTTGGCTTTGGAAAAAAGCATCTGCTAAATGCAGAAATGTACACAACATTTTATTGCAAAATACATGTAAAACATATGTATCGAGACTACGTGATTATGTCATTCAT
Organism: Labeo calbasu; assembly: GCA_019740295.1. Classification (NCBI taxonomy): domain Eukaryota; kingdom Metazoa; phylum Chordata; class Actinopteri; order Cypriniformes; family Cyprinidae; genus Labeo; species Labeo calbasu. The sequence continues at coordinate 4,314 of JAHKKF010502727.1, forward strand.
AGTGGTTTATGTCTGAGCTGTATTGCCAGAATTCTGTTTCCAAGGTAACATCATCACCTCCGATTGGTGGAGCTCTTTTAATGATTAGTTCTTCCTGGGGAATTCCACAGTTAATTTTTAATTTGATTATTTTTTGAAGTTGAATCACACTGACTGAGCATATAACATGAGCTCTGAGGTTGTGCATCTCAAAAGGCTTATACTAAAAATCAATTTCTCTGTAGAGAAGATGAGTGGTATTTTTACAGGCAAGCCATTAGAAGCCAAGTCTAAAACAGTAAGTATATTACTATAAATAAATAACACATATACCAGTAGAAAGAGGAACACTGGGACATAGACACAAACTCACATTTCTATCTCTGCTATAATTTGCAGTGCATGTTTATTCCCATCAGACTGAGGTTCTAAACAAATTTCTCAAAAATATCTCTCCATCACAAACCCATCCACTTGAGCATTTCTTTTTAAAGTGGAAATTCTCAAAACACAGATGGGGTAAAAGAAAAAAAAAAACATAACAGGAAGCACAAGAAGAAAATCTTTCTGCCTCAAGAAAAAAATAAATGCAATAACTCTCTTAAAAACAGCAGGAGAGAGATCAAGTATAGGCCGCGGTTCATTTTGGCAGCAAACCAAACACATACGTTTTGATCTGTGTCCTGTCTAGTGGACGCTACTAATATTGTGGCTGTAGTATATACATCAGTCAACATTAAGGAAAACATAAAAAATATATAGAGAGTGTTTTATTGCTTTACTGTGTTTAAAGCTTTACTTCTGAACTTTATCATCATATTATGACAATCAGCATATTAGAATGATTTCTGAAGGATCATGTGACAGTGAAGACTGGAGTAATGATGCTGAAAATTTAGCTATGCATCACAGAAATAAATGACGTTTTAGAATATATTCACATAGAAAATGGTTATTTTACATGTAATATTATTTCACAATATTATTGCATTTATTGTAAAAAAATGATTGTAAGAAAAATAATAATGAAATGGTAAAATAATTATTATTAATTTTTAAAATCATATTATAAAACCATCATAAAGTGTTAGGATCTTTCTTTCTTTCATGATGGCAACTGTTTCCATAAATGAATATACAGTTGAGGTCAAAAGTTTACATCCCCCTTTCAGAAATTTGCAAAATGTAAATTACTTTACCAAAATAAGAGGGATCATACAAAATGCATTTTATTGTTTATTTAGTACTGACCTGAATATTTCACATAAAAGATGTTTATATATAGTCCACAAGAGAAAATAATAGTTGAATTTATAAAATTTCCCTGTTCAAAAGTTTACATCCCCTTGATTCTTAATACTGTGTTGTTACCTGAATGATCCACAGCTGCTTTTTTGTTGTTGTTGTTGTTTAGTATAGTTGTTCAGGAGTCCCTTGTTTGTCCTGAACAGTTAAACTGGCCGCTGTTTTTCAGACAAATTCTTCAGGCCCCAAAAAATTCTTTGGTTTTGCAGCATTTTTGTGTATTTGAACCCTTTCCAACAATGACTGAGGGACTCGTATGCAACTATTACAGAATGTTCAAACGCCCACTGATGCTCCAGAAGGAAAAATGATGCATTAAGAGCCGGGGGGTGAAAACTTTTGAACAGAATACAGAAGACAAAATAAGTCACATTTACCCTGATCGTCAAAATTTCTTCATGTATAATTTTTCCTTTTGAAGCATCAGTGAGCGTTTGAACCTTCTATAATACTTGCATATGAGTCCCTCAGTTGTCCTCAGTGTGAAAAGATGGATCTCAAAATCATACAGTCATTGTTGGAAAGAGTTCAAATACACAAAAATGCTAGAAAACCATAGAATTTGTGGGACCTGAAGAATTTTTATGAAGAATAGCAGGCAGTTTAACTGTTCAGAACAAACAAGGGACTCATAAACAACTATCACTAAGCAAAAAAAACACAGCTGTGGATCATTCAGGTAAGAACACAGTATTAAGACTCAAGGGGATGTAAACTTTTGAACGGGGTCATTTTGATAAATTCAGCTATTATTTTCTCTTGTGAACTATGTGTAAATGTCTTTTATGTGAAATATCGTATAATTAAAAATAACATGCATTTTGTATGATCCCTCCTTTTTTTGTAAAATAATTAACATTTAGCAGATTCTGAAATGGGGGGTGTAAACTTTTGACCTTAACTGTATTCCATATATACAGTATGTTACAGAATCAGTGGTTTGGCCTCGGTGAGGCAACTGTCACTATTACTATTTCTCATACTTATGATTAGTAGGTTGAACAATACCCTAACATTAAGTATTAAACTTTGGCCCATAACTTACATCTCACACAATTATTTAGAATACCATTCAGAAGTACAGTACTTGACCACGTAATAGAAAACCACAGCACTTTAGCAACAGCACCCTAGTATTGAGTTTTGCATGAATTTACCTTCACATTTCCAGAAAATGTAAAAATCATTTGATGTCTCTTTGACTCGTCTCAATCTGCAGACTCAATTTGACTCTCTGTTCCTTTGGTTATCTGAGATATTTTTGTAATGTGGTAAGTACTCCAAAAGCCGCCTTCCCCCAGACCCGTGTGCTAACGATTGAAACAATCTTCCACACACGCCATGAAATCTGCCAGACGAAAAGAGAAGAACTGTCAAGACTGAAAAGCTTACAGCCGTTTTTATGCACGTCTCCTACTCAACTACCTCAGAGGAAATGAAGGAATCATAGGCAGCAGTTAAGATTAGTATCTGAAATAGAGATGTCAGGACTGTAATTTAATGAAATCTATCTTTGGGAATATTCGCTATACAGTCTTAGATTATTCAGGTTCATTTCTGTTAGCCGCAGCGCTACGGCAATTCCGGCCGGTAATTCTCGCTCTTCCCATTACCGCGACCCTTCTCCACGCGGACAGAAGATAACAATAATAACGTAATCTATAAATTACAGGCTGCACGTTTAGCATGTGTGTAGCTTAACGAATGACACACAGGCCTTCCGCCGACTTTAATATCTTCCGGATTCTCTCACCAGTCTTCAGAGGACATTGCATGGCGTAAACAGCATTTCTTATTATGCACGTATGTGCCAAAGTGACTTCTTTGCTAATTCATGGTTCTTTTAGACTGTCAGTCCAGTGCATCATCGAGTTATTTATCTGCCACTAGATCTGAGATGCACGCCACAATTGCACAGGGACTCCAGCGAAGATATTGAATTCTCTTTGACGTAGACTTAGCCTACCACTGTGCTTCTGTAATGTTCTTATAATTGCACAGCGGATGCTTAAGAACGTACTTCTCTAAAATGTTTAGCATAACTAAAGTTGGTGGGGAAACGTAGCGGCGGATTCTGTCAGCGCCGCTGGGTCGCATGTGATCTATCCCACACCAAAAGTCAGAAGAGCAATAAAAGAGAATTTCCAATCAGAGGAGCGCAGAGGAGAGAACAGACCTTAACAAGGCAACACGGCGGTTCATGTACTATTGCATAATTGCTCCCACATTAGAGGTGTTGTGCTAAAGTATTAGGCCTAGTATACAAATTGAGGAATTCTGTCATCATTTAAACACGTTTCTTTGTTAAAATACAAAAAGAGATAATTAGATTTTTCCATGTAACAAACATGGATGGTGGTTCACACAGTACAGCAGAAAAAATGGGGTAAAAAAGCAACATGAAAGTGGACCATGTGACTTGTGTGCTATATTTGCATTCTTCTGAAGATATATAACAGCTTTGTGTGAAGAACAGACCAATGTGAAATGTAGTTTGCAACCTATTTAACTTCCATGATGTCATGCATTTCTAAGTGAAACTGGGTTATTCAATGAGATGAATAAAGTAAAGTTGAGGTCAAAGTTTACACCTTGCAGAATCTGCAAAATAAGAGGGATCATACAAAATGCATGGTGTTTTTATTTAGTGCTGACCTGAATAAGATATTTCACATAAAATATGTTTACATATCGTCCACAAGAGAAAATAATAGCTGAATTTATAAAAATGACCCTGTTCAAAAGTTTACATACACTTGATTCTAAATACTGTGTTGATACCTGAATGATCCACAGCTGTGTTTTTTGTTTAGTGATAGTTGTTCATGAGTCCCTTATTTGTCCTGAACAGTTAAACTGTTCTCTGTTCTTCAGAAAAATCCTTCAGGTCCCACAAATTCTGTGGTTTTTCATCATTTTTGTGTATTTGAACCCTTTCCAACACTGACTGTATGGTTTTGAGATCCATCTTTTCACACTGAGGACAACTGAGGGACTCATATGTAACTTTTACAGAAGGTTCAAACGCTGCATTGATAGTCGAGGGTGAAAACTTTTGAACAGAATGTCCATTTTTCTTATTTTGCTTAAATATCATTATTTTTCTTCAAAAGCTATAGAAGATACTTTAATGTTTCCCAGAAGACATAATTTATTAAATTTACCCTGATCTTCAAATTCAAAAAGTTTTCACCCCCCGGCTCTTAATGCATCATATTTCCTTCTAGCGCATCAGTGAGCATTTGAACATTCTGTAAAAGCTGCATATGAGTCCCTCAGTTGTTCTCAGTGTGAAATTATGGATCTGAAAATCATACAGTCATTGTTTGAAAGGGTTCAAATACATGAAAATGCTGGAAAACCAAAGAATTTGTAGGATCTGAAAGATTTTTTTCTGTAGAACAGTGGCCAGTTTAACTGTTCAGGACAAACAAGGGACTCATGAACAACTATAACTGAAAAAAATAGAAAAAAGAAGAAGAAGGAAAAAAAAAACACACAGCTGTGGATCATTCAGGTAACAACACAGCATTAAGAATCAAGTGTATGTAAACTTTTGAACAGGATCATTTTTATAAATTCAACTATTGCTGACTACATGTAAACATCTTTTATGTTAAATATTTACATAAATACTTATTCAGGTCAGTACTACAGTAAATAAAAAACACCATGCATTTTGTACGATCCCTCTTATTTTGGTAAAATAATTAACATTTTGCAAGATGTATGTAAACCTTTGTTGGAAAGGGTTTAAATACACAAAAATGCTGAAAAAAAAATATTTTATTTAGGTCAGTACTTAATAATAATAATAAAAAACATGCATTTTGTATGACCCCTCTTATTCTGATCAATTTGGTAAACATTTTGCAGATTCTGCAAGGTGTATGTAAACTTTTCACCTGTATACAGGATTTAAACGTTTGGGTCAGGAAGACGTTTCCTTTAATGATACAAATGATTTCTATTTCAAATAAATGACATTCTTTTGAACTTTCTATTCATCAAAGCATTCTGAAATAAAAATTCATCACATTTTCCACAAAAATATAAAGATGCACAACTGTTTTTAACATTAATAAAAATGTTTCTTGAGCAGCAAATCAGCTTATTAGAATGATTTCTAAAGGATCGTGTGACACTGAAGACTGGAGCAATGATGCTGAAAATTCAGCTTTGCATCATAGGAATAAATTAAATTTTAAAATATATTTCAATAGAAAACAGATCTTTTAAATTGTAATAATGCTTTGGAATATTATGGTTTTTTTTACTGTTCTTTTTTTAAATAACTAAAATAGGTAACAATTGAATTTAATAAAAATACAGCCTACAGGAGACTACTTTCAAAAACTGGAAAACTTCCTGTTAAATAAAGGTTCCTGTTTGCGTCATGATTTGAATGGGCAGAATGCAGGTTTTCAGTAAATAATGACTTTCATAATGCTACAATACTTTTACAGTGCTTTTTTGTCCTTTTTGACATTTGAAAGTGCAAATTACCATTTGACGTTAAGTGCAAAAAAATGGTAAGACATCTCCTTTTGTGTTCCAGGAAGAAAGTCATGTCACTGGAGTGTGATGATGATTTTTGGGTGAACTATTCCTTCACGTAAGGGCAGAGATGGCTAGGACAGTCAGACGCTGAGCAGAAAGGATCTGTTAATAAAGAGCAGTGATAGTTTTATTGCCGTACCCTTTCAGGGTGGATGCAGTTGAACGGACACAGTTCATGAAAAGAGCTGTCTGAGCTACTCTTCAAGCGCTCTTCCTTCAGAGCGTTTGTCTCTTCCAAATGCTAAATCTAAATGGAGTCAGACTTGGCCTAATCCCAAACCGAATTATTTTGTTACGACCCTGCTCGAGTATTATTATCTTTTGAGCCGTGGAAGCGTGAAGGGTGGAGATGAACACCAGTGTTGATGAGGCAGCCCTGCTTTTGGTCTGCCCTAAATTTATAAATAGCTCCTCTCTCTTTTGCTTTTGGCCAGAAACATACTTTATGCAAGTATGCAGATGCAGATGTGAAGCCAGCACTTAGCGTGTGGCGCTGTTGTACATACTTAATGGTTATTTATGCATTAATGTTTGTCGTATCAAATGTCATTAAATCATCATGTCAAATTTAACTAATTTAGTCAGAAAGATTGTTTTCAAACTGTTGCTCCATCATAGCACTAGTTGACCTGAAAGTAAAATCTGACTGTAGAAGAAGAAATGATCTTACTGACCCCAAGACCAGCACAAAAAATAACTTTTCCGTCATATTTCAATCTTGATTTTGAACATTTTGTCCACCTTGTTCTGACATATGAGCTAGTTTAAACTAGCATTAATTGGAAACCATGTCAGACTGGGATCAAACTAACATGACAGGAAGCTGATAATGCCTTCACGCAAACCAACAGGCCGAGCAGTGAATAATGCCAGGCTCTGGGTTGTGTTTGCACCATCTGCAGTGTTGGCTGGGCCAGAGTCATCATTTACAAAGGCATTAACATTAGCATCGCGGCAGCCAGCTCTGCTTCACTGTTGTTTTCTCTTGTTCCCTGAAGCCAGCAGGTACACAGAGGGAATTTATTGTTGCTGGACCCCATTAATATTAAACATTAACTAATGAGAACTAATCACCGCTGCACAATGGATAGTGACAGGCTCAACAAAGAGACCGCTCTCTGGAACTCTATCTGTCTGCATGTCCATTTGTCTATTCACTCATCTATCCATCCATTAATCCTTTTCACCTATCCATTTTTTATCCATCTGTCCATCCATCATCCATCCATCCATTTTTTTACCCATCCATCTAACCATTCATGCATTTCATCTATCCAGTTT
>JAHKKF010502728.1:0-24407 GCA_019740295.1 Labeo calbasu
AGGCGCTTGAGTAAAATAGTGAATTAATAATGAATCATGGTCAGCTAAATGTGCTGTTATGAGGTGAGCAAGGTGAAATAGAGACACATTGTAAAAGAAATCTCAAATCTCATTTCCATTAAGCAGGCTTTTTATTAGCCGTGAAGGTCTGGTACCAATTATACGTCAGATGGAGCCAGCTAAAAATGATGAACTTAGCTGAGACATCTTTTAGAGGAGCTTTTTATATGTGTAATGCAATTTTGGAAATATGTTAAAATATGCACATATGTTTTTAGTAATCTACTGAAAAGATGAACATATTTAACATTTCATATACATTTCTTACCTTGCATTTCTTGACTTTCTTTCAGCTGGCAAGTCAAAGCCAAGCATCATCAACATGGGCCAACAGCCGAGCTCAGAACAGCCGACAGATCCTAGAAGCAGTGAAAGTACGTGAAAAATATGAGACATTGATTTTGTTGCTTGATATTGTTAGATTTGTTTGTTTTTCCTGACATTGACTCTTGTTTTATTACAATAACTAAAATACAGACTTCTGTCAAAGTGTTAAAATGTGTGTTGGTGTGTTTCAGCATTTACAGATTCCAGAGAGACAGTGCTGGCACGGCCATGCAGGTGGAGGACTCAGTGCAGACCCCAAAAATGTGGTAAGACTTTTTTTCTTTTCTTTTCGATTTTTTTCTTGGTTTTATATAATTGATAATCTGTATTCGGTTCATCATGCAGACAAACGTTTTAACAAACACAATAAGAAATCCAAATTGATTTTCTAAAACAGATTCTTGGGCTTTTTGGTGAATATTAATTAGTGCATGTATTTGCAAAATTTTGTCTTTGTAGTCATTCATCAAAATATAATAACTGCAGAAGACCTTTCTTTTGGCTGAAATCAAAAATTGCATGAATGACGTTGAATATCAGAAACTCAAAGGTCTTCATGACAGAAACACCAAAATTCTTTAATCACAGGAATGTATTATTATTGTATAGCAAAATGTACTTTCCAGAGTAATGATAATAAAATGCATTAAATCATGCAATATCACAAAATCAAGAGAATTTCCCCCCCCAACAAATCTATACAGTAAACTTCAGTTGTGCAGCATGTTATTTTATAAAAAATACAATGTTGTAAAGGAACTGTTATATTTTTATTTGATTACTTTTTAAAAGGTTGATTAAAGGTTGTATTACTTAATTTACTATAGTTTTTGAAGATTCATTTTTATTAAATCATAAAATACAGAATTGAGAAAAATTATAACTAAAACAGATTTAAAATAAAATGGATATGTTGATCAATATGTTGATCATATTTTACTGAATTATTAAATTATTTAAAAAATAAAAATAATATAAGCCAGCAGTGCTCAACTACACTCCTCAGATCTAGTCCCCATTGCCAAGAGTTGTCAGATTATGTATTAGCATTACCATTCAGCTGACCATTGTTTGTAATATACTTTAGTGCAACTGGACAATGATCCGTTAATCGAAAACAAACAGAACCACTTCCTTATATAGCTTTGAAACTGTTGAGTGCATTTGTGTATGAGTGGATTTGGACCGTTAAATGGATTTACATGTTTTTATAAACTTTCTGTGGTGGCGTCTGTGGTTTATACTTTCATTTAGGCTGTCACCTCATCTACAAGTCAAAAAAGGGTGACAGACCAGAATAGTTTATTGTGCTTGCGGAGAGCTTTGTTGATTGTAATGTTGGCGGTCTGGTTTTGTACACTGAGCTGCTCTAATGCGCTGAAGGGTTGATTGACAGTGGAATGAACTGGTGTGTCATGAGCACTGAGCTGGAGTTGGATTGCAGAGGGATTTGTGGAGCTCTGCTGCCCCCTGCTGCTGATATCAGTGCTGCTACTCTATGAAACAGTATCACATTGTACATAGTAATACGCATTGTTGGGATGTTCCCATTTAAACATTTTGTTTTGGCTTAAATTAATATGTTTTGAGAGAATAAAAGCTGTGAATGGAAAAGAAGTAACTTTTTCTTCTTTAATTCTGTATTCTTTTAATATTTATGTTTTTAAACTAAGGGACCCCAAATTTTTTTTTGTTTGTTGCCAGCTTAAGGAAGTGAACTCCTCTAAGATTCTTGCAGCGATGTTGACGTATGTTTGGCCTAAGGACAGACCGGACCTGCGCGCTCGAGTGGCCATATCGCTGGGTCTCCTCGCTGGAGCCAAGGTGCGTTTCTTTATTATACCAACACCATGTCATTCAATGGGACATTTGTCTTTTTATACAGTTCTAGTTCTGTGACAAAAGTAACAGTTTGACTGTTTGTATTTTGATTGGTTTTGCTTAGGGTTTTAATGTACAATGAGATTTTGATATGTTTGGTATGTTTTTTTTTGTTTTTGTTTTTTTTTCTTCTTTCACTTTTTCTATGACTTTGTCTTTACATAAAGTCTGTCAGTACTGCTGGAACTGACTAATATGATGTACTTCCAATTTTGGATGCAAAATATTTTGGCAAATTGCGTTCTCTGTTTGACATGTATGCAAACACGATTGTCCCATCCTACGCTGTGAAAAAAATCTGGGCACAATGTGCTGCATTAATATGAGGGAGGTTTCCGATTTTACAGGTATTTTACCTGTATTTTGAATCTTGCACTTAATTGTGTTATGTTTATAGATAACCAAAATGTCCTTAAACTTACCATTGTTTTTTTTTTTTTTTTTTTAGATAGTGTGTATCTTTGTAAAAGTGTGTATTTTTTCCACAGTGTGCATCTTGTTTGTTAATGTAACAACCTTACAAAGTCGATCTTTTGCTAGGGGGAAAACTCTGATATTCAAATAATGTTCTGCTCATGCAGTGGTTAAAACGAAGTTGTGGTTGTTCATAATATGCACATGCTGAACTAAAAGACGTATGTCAAAAATTCTTGGTACAAATACGTGTGCAGTATTTGAGAAGCGTCAATGTACTTTAAGGACCTTTTTAATCATTTTTATTATTCCCTGAGGTTTACGTATTATACATTTTTTAATGTCACAATTTAGTAGTGACTATTTTCCCTCCTGTCTTTGAGCACTTTGTTTGTCTCCCGTCTTTTCATGCTTTTTAACGGACAGGACGGTAGAGATAGACACGAAAGCATGGGATGGAGAGTTGGGAATGGGTATGGCAAAGAACCACGAGTCGGGACTCGAACTCGGGTCGCCAGAGGTGCATTTGCACTATATGTCAGTGTGCTAACCGCTAGGCTATCAGCACCAATGTCTCCCACTGTTCAGATTAGCGACATCTTTGTGTTTGGGTTTTAAACTGAATAGTGAACAAGTGGACTAAAATAACACTGATCAGTTAGCGTACTCCAGAATACCATAAAATACCATAATACTTGGTTACTTACACATATGCAGATATGCCAGTGCAATTTTTATCTGACCTATTAACTTTGTGCATCCTGATGCTGGAAGTCGAGAACGACTAGTTTTACTGCATATTTAATAAATGTTGATGCTCTTTTTTTTTTTTTTCAGTGAGAAGGAAGTTTTGAGTTCTGAAACTCACTGTTTATTTGAAACTGTACATGTCAGAAGATCAACTGAAATTTGATCTGTCGTGTCATGACAACTTTAACAAACCATTTGGTCAGACGCTAGTTGTGTGTTGTTTTTCTTTTCTGTCCGCACTAATTTACACCCAGAAATGAAATTTCAGTTTTTTTACACATTTTTTATTTATTTATTTATTTTTTTTTAACACACATCTTGACCTGCTCATGACATTTTACTCATTTACTGTTTCCTGACATCCTAAAAATATTAAAGAAAAATCTTTGGTGTTTTTCTTATTGAAAAAGTGATCGTTTGGAGTGGTAAGGATGGCAGTGAAGTGTCTGTGCCGCTAGTACTGATCTGCACAAAATGTACTCACTTTTTCTTTTGCAAGTTTTCCACAATTTTTTCAAGTAAACTTCAGACTTGAAATTAAATGAGAAGTCCACTTCAAAAACAAAGATTTACATATAATGTACTCACCCCCTTGTCATCCAAGATGTTCATGTCTTTCTTTCTTCAGTTGTAAAGAAATTGTTTTTTGAGGTAAACATTTCAGCATTTTTCTCCATATAATGGACTGATATAGTGCCCCGATTTTGAACTTCCCAAATGCGGTTGTAAATGATCCCAGCCGAGGGTCTTATCTTCTGAAATGATCGGTTATTTTCATTTAAAAAAATACAATTTAAGTACTTTTTATTCTTAAACGCTCATCTTGCATTGCTCTCATTGAACTCTGTGCATCACGGGGCACCACATCAGTCCATTATATGGAAAAAAATGCAGAATTTTTTTCCTCAAAAAACAATTTCTTTATGACTGAAGAAAGAAAGACATGAACATCTTGGATGACAAGGGGGTGAGTACATTATATGCGAATCTTTGTGTTGGAAGTTGACTTCTCCTTTAAGTGAAGTCCATTTAACAGGTGCACTATGTAATATAAAATACAGCTAGTGGTTGAAATGGGTAACTGCAGTTCAGATTCACAATATTGGAAAGCTTTGTGCAACAGACAAAGTTGTCGATGAGTTGATTTATCTGTGTTTTAATATTCCTCTGGTCAAAGAGCTCTTTAGATGGATGCCGAGGCTTTTTAGGTCAGGTAGAATTTGCGATCTCTGACTCAGTTTGTTTGCTGGCTCTCATGGCTGCAGTACGCTGCTTTTTTCACCAACTGGCAACCCAGAGTGTCAAAATACTATTGGGTGATTTGGCATTGGGCGGAATCTCACAGACCAAGACAAAAACAGACATTCCGACACATAAACAAACATTTCACAGCAGATTAACTGTTACAAGTATGTGCACTTTGCATGTTTCCTGAATATCGGCAAACATAGTGTTTTTATTTATTAGTCAAAATATTACATACAGCACCTTTAATAAAGTAATGAACTAGAATACAAACAACGTGGTTGGTTTTATATATATATAATATAATTTTTTTTTTTTTTTTAAATCAACTGAGCAACATAAAACTTAATTTGAAGTTTGTAATTTATAGGAGTAGAAACAAGTTTACTGGAAGTAAACGGATTTATGGACAAATCTAAAGAGATCAAAGTTATTGGTGGTGCCAGTGGGCCTAAGGGTCAGCCAGTGAGATTTCTTGCCCGTGTGTGCCTTACCTGCTCATGTAGGTACCATTTGTCTGGAGACACAGATAAAGATGGACAAGGTCTTCATAGCCAGATAACTCCCTTTTTTATTAGCTGTTCTGACCCCTGTCATCTTATCGTCCCACGGCACAGAATTGAGAATGGAAAGAATCGTCCACTATTATTGAACAGGAGAACAAGCAAAGCTTGACAAACCTTCATCTTCCTTACAGACAGGTTTTGTTTGGCTCATGCAGTACATTTGAGGCTGCTGTTGTTTGGTAACTAAAGCCGGTTTAGAGCCACTTGCCTCCTGACTCTGTCCTCTTGGTAAAGGGCATTGCTATGGATGCGTGCTGTTTGAAGGCGAAATTATCACTGAGGTGTTGGCAGCTCATTTTTATCTTCCACAAATGAAGCTTCAGTGCAGTAATTAGTACGTTACGCATCCCTGCTTTGCTTTGCAGTGACATTACTTCCTGTAAAAGCAAACCTGCATGACTGCAGAAAACACAAAATTATTTATTTTGAAATATCTGTTTTTTGTCCTTACAAGGGAAGGTAACGGAGCCTAGTATGGTTTGGACCCCAACATTTATCATATTATCTGTTGCGCAGAAGTAAGTCCTGCAGATTTGCAGCAACATGAAGTTGAGTAAACGACAGAATTCATTCAGACAGTTTAGTTTCAAGATTTTCACTCATTGATGATTTTCAGTCTGTTTAAACACAGTAATGTACAATTTATTTAATTTAAGAGCATAAATGAAAGACAGTACAACAAATAGCTCCATGATCAACAATACGGGTGACTTGGTGCCAATGCGACTGTCATGTAGGGTCAATGCTATATCTTACATTGGTTCACTTTGTTATTCTGTATTAACTAATTTGTTCTTTCTCAAGACAAGTACAAAGCAGCCCTACTAGTATAGTATAGTCATTTCTTTAAGATTTCTATGATATATATATAATTTGTCATCTATTTTTTAGGGGTTCAAGCGTGTAGCACTGAAACCCTATTATAATTGTTAGAACGTCCAAGGATCAGCAATCTCCGTGTGAAACTGATCGTGCAGACCAAACGTAAGTCGTAGACGCTTGAAACTTGGAGGGACGGTAGTACTCACATCGCCGACAACCTCACCAAGGCTCATCTCAATCGGCCTGACGGGTGCGCTACAGCAATCAAAAGTACAAAATCGTTCATAACTCTCAAACGGTCAGTCGCATGCTCAAATGTCTTATGTCGTTGGAATCCATGCCGGACAAAATGCATGCAGATTTGATTGTGAGCCTGGTGAAATTTTTGGGTATTCTGGATTTTTTTGAAAAACCTACTTTTGCAAACTAGTCCTAGGTTTTTCACCCGATCGGAACCGAACTAGTGCAGGAACATTCTCTGGAGAGTATAGTCTTGTCACGATACCAAAATTTTGACTTCGATACAATACCTGACTAAAATATCACGATACTACTACTGAACCAATACTTCGAAAAAACTTTACTTTTTCACAAATTCCATTTTAATTTTTCTAGACTCTATTTTAAAGGTTACATATAAAAAAGTATTTATCAAAAAGCATGTCAAATTAATTGAAATCATGAAACTTGCAGATTTTAACAGCAATTTATTATTATTATTATTGTTATTATTATTTTTTTAATTACATGTTTTTAAGGCCCTATTATTATTTTTCTCAAGTTTAGTTTTGTTTGTGAATCTCTGTTTTCCATTAATTTTCTTGATTATTATTTCATTGTTTCATTACATTTTAATGAACAAAAGCATCTAATGAATTTATAAAGGATAATTAGATTTGATAAAGAATGAATTTTTTATAGGATATTTATTTATGGAACTCCTGCTGTCAGTCAAATTGTTTGTTGAATGAATGTACTTTTGTTAACTAGTCCTAGGTTTTTTTAAGGAGATCTGACCACAGCTGGCACTGTAACAATCATAAACGTCAAAAAAAAAAAAAACAAACAAAAAAAAAAAAATATATATATATATATATATATATATATTTCTGTGGTAAATTACCCGTATTTGCAAAAAATGCCTTTTTAAATAATTGGTTTAGGCCTTAAAGCATTGGACCGGGAATTGCTGCTTGCAGCTATATTTTGTTTATTTTTGTACATAAATGTACTTATTTTTCTTTTCAACTGGAGTACCTCACTTTTGTTGTTTCCTAGTGGGTATTTACACTACATTTTATACACTGCTTTTTTTTTTTTTAAGCACGGAATTTCTTGACTGTCATAATTTATCATCAGATTACTGATTTAATGTAAGACTTTATTTTTTTCCCAATTCTTTATTTTTTCTATTATTAAAAAGTAAAGTTTGTTTTATTTATTATTTATTTATTTTTGTGGCTGTTCCAATTGGGGTATGGGATGTGCAATTTTCAGATAAATGTTCATGTTAGTTTTTTGGGTTGCATTTGTGAGTTAATAAAAATGTAAATGGTTGGGTAAAATATGCATGTAATATAATGTTGATCGATTATATCCCTGAATCAGATTATATTGCCGAATTTTTTGAGGTGTCGTATGGCTGGCTATGAGAATCGATATCAGATCATGATGGACCGTCCAAATGAACACCCCTAAATGTGTTCTTGAGAGGCTTCGTGAGATTCACCCTGAAGATTCACCATGGTGTGGTGTGGAAATGTGCCATTCACCTAAGATGAGTCACATGCGATGAAAGGGGTGAGCAGAAGTGGGGCCAGATTCAAGGGAAATGTCGCCCGGCTAATGCGCCGCTGTTTATTGGCACGACCCAGCAGCTGTCCGCGAGCTTTTAATTAGCTTTAATAACCATTTCAATTCCATTAGTGGATGCATCAAGCAACTCATTTTCAGCTCTGTCTGCAGGAGGACACACACAGCCTGCTGTTAATGCTGCTGAGCCTCTGCCCATCAGTGCACTCAGGAACCAAGAAAAACATTTGGCGCGCTCACATCAACCTTTCCTTTTTTCTGCCTGTCCTCCAGATAACCAATGTGATGGTGCCCTTCATGTTTAAATATGCGGTGGACGACCTGAACCAGATGTCGGGACACATGTTGAACCTGAGCGACGCGCCAAACACGGTGGCCACCATGGCAACGGCTGTTTTGATTGGCTGTAAGTACCGCCCGCTCCTGTCTTGGCAGGTGTTTGACTTCATTTTGGGGAGCGTGCTGCATATTAATTGCCAACTGACCTTTCCCCAAAAGTTTTGTGTCAATATTGCTTTTTAGATTCATTGTAATGTGTTTTGTCATGCATGCATCTGCTCTAGGTGCAAATGCAATTTGGAAGTTCGTGTTTTGTTCGCTCGTCTCTTTGACAGCACTGACCTTAAATTCCTGGCCAAAATATATCAATGTATCAGCTCCACCACGATCGTTTCTTAAACAGTTCCCCATCATTGTGCCACAATTAGAGTTAATAATCATTAAATATAATTTATTTTTTATTTATTTTGTTCTCCTGAGGTTCATTATATTTTCCCTCTTTATTTTATTTCATTTAGTATTTTTGTTGTGTTGTTGTCATTTTTAGTACACTGTAAACCCTTACTGTTGAAAAATTCTGACAGTAACATACCGTTTTCTATTAAAAAAAACAAAAAAAGAAACACAAGAACAACCACTGACTTTCAGCTTCAGCTTTAAGACACTTTCACACTGAGTGTAAAACCAGTTTAGTTTTATTGAAAATGATAAAGTTTTTAGTTGTTTGTAGTTACCGTTATTGAGGTCAGTGATTGCTTTAGTCGTACCCTTCAACCTTTACTCTTATGATGAGATGTTTTCTGTTTGCTGTAACTGTGTTCAAAAACACATTTCTTATGGCAAGAAAAAAAAATGATCAGGTGATTTTGGTTATGTTGTGATGATGTCACAGTTATAGTGGACTCATTTCTGATCTCATCTAGTGATAAATATTAAATTAGATGGGTGTTGTTTATTAATTGCAGTATGAGAACAAATTATTAATTTTTTACAAATCTTTTTTTAATTTTAAATACATTTTAAACTCGTGCGTGACTTAGACGCTCACAGACCTTAACAATCAGCACAAGAATCTTAACCACGGTGACAGAAGTTTCATGCCGCAATGCATGCTGGGTGGCAGTATAAAATGAAACTCCCAGCATGCACTGCTATTACTCTTTTCTTTATTTGTTCTTTATTTTGTGATATTAAACGTTTCTCTCTTTCTAAATTGCTACCATGGATGAGATTCATATGCTGATTTTTTTTTTTTTTTTTTTTTGCACAATGTATTCAAAAATCTTTCTTTATGGCTGATTGTTCTGTAACTTTTGTTGTGGTTTCACAGTGGTGGTAATATGAAGTATAACTGTGCTAATAATGTAGTACATTCAATAAGGCATTAGATACTGGATGAAATTAGTGAATCAAAGATCTGCATGATGAGCACTTCATCATCAACATATTACCAGCATTCGCTGATCACTTATTTACTCTGCGTTTGCTGTAATGTGTTTTGTTAACACACAGTTAGAACAGCCAGAGAAATAGCTAATATTAAAGAAAAACAAAGGTCAGAAGCCCAACTGACGCAAACACTGACCACCAAAATAGTAATTTTAGACCAAACATTTTCAATAAAACACAAACATCTGAATCTCTGTTAATTCTCAATAAGAGCTTCTGTAGATATATGACAGAAATAAAGTGAAATTGGTTAGTAATACGTGTAAAATGGTGTAATGGCTGTAAGTCAGTTGTAGTTCTTGTGTTTCTGCTCATCTCCTTTCAGTGATCTGTTCTTGTTCCTCTTTACTCTAGTGATTCGGCTTGTTAACAGGTGTTCATCACCAAAACTCAGCAATGACTTGCATATTCACTTAATTATCTCACTGCAGCCCTGTGTCAATGTTGCTTATCCCTGTTTAGTGTGGACACTTCAGGATTTTCCTCTAGGGTTAAAAGGGTTAATTGCGTAAGATAATAAGACACTCCCACAACATTTATTTTAACAGTAATAAACTGTAAATCAGTTTTATGGCAAACAAACTGTAGAAAAAAGTAATACACTGACAACACTGTTGCCAGTAGTTTACTGTAAAATCAAGTAAGAACAGAAACGCACTGTAAAACCTAACAGTGATTTGTTCTCAATAAAAGGATAGTAAAAGCTGAAACTAAAGGAAAAGTCCATTTCCAAAACAAAGACTCAAATATAATGTACTTCATGTCTTTTTCTTCAGTCGTGAAGAAATTGTTTTTCGAGGAAAACATTTCAGGATTTTTCTCCATAAATGGACTGATATGGTGCCCCGATTTTAAACTTCCAAAAGTCAGTTTAAATGCGGCTTCAAACGATCCCAAATGTGGTTGTAAACGATCCCAGTCAAGGAAGAAGGGTCTTATGTAATAATTCATTTAAAAAAATACAGTTGAAATACTTCTTAATCAAAAACATTTGTCTTGTCTTTCTCTCCCTGAACTCTGTGTATTCTGGCTCAAGACAGTTAGAGTGTCGAAAAACTCCAATCGTATTTTCTCCCTCAACTTCAAAAATCATTTCAACAACATGCAAAGAAGATCAAACATCCTTAACAAAAAAGGTAAAACAGCGATATAGGACTATTATGACGTTGTGGGAGTCTTTCGACATACACTAACTGTCATGAACCGGAGCAAAAACAGTTCAGGCAGAGTAAGACAAGACGAGCGTTTGACATTAAAAAGTATATAAATTGTATTATTCTTATGAAAATAACCGTTCGTTTCGCTAGATAAGACCCTTCTTCCTCGGTTGGGATCGTTTACAACCGCATTTGGGATCGTTTGAAGTCGCATTTAAACTGCATTTTGGAAATTCAAAATCGGGGCACCATATCAGTCCATTATATGGAGAAAAATCCTGAATTTTTTTCCTCAAAAAACATAATTTCTTTACAAATGAAGAAAAAAAAAAGACATGAACATCTTGGATGACAAGGGGTGAGTACATTATCTGTAAATTGTTGTTCTGGAAGTGGACTTCTCCTTTAAGTGTTATTCTATGTGTTTTTACACACAATGATATAGAAGAGATCTGCTAGTGTTGAATGTTCTGTTGGGATTTTAAGAGTTTCTTTTTGTCTGTTTTGTGAGGTTACCATTGTGCTGAAGAGTAGAGCCTGTGCTTCAGTCCAGGTGACATCCAATACACACTAATAATATGTTTCACATTGTTTTATTTAAAGGCAGTTAAACTATGTAGCTGCTGATGCAGTGAAAAGCTCTCAGGTAACTCCAGTTTCACATGCATGGGTGCTGTGATTAACTTGCTGTTATATGCAAGAAATTAATTTTGAAATTTTAATTGTTTTGTTTCATTTAATTATTTTTGCTTTAAAAGGTATTATTCCTAAGTAGACGCAAATTAAGTATGTGCAAAGTATTTATATGTTCTTGTTAAAATAATTTTATGAACTTAATTGACAGTTGGCTATAGGAAGTCAGTTTCTAAAATCAGATTAGTTAACATGAGTTTTAATTTAGTTCATTGTATTTTTACAGTACACTGCTGTGGTTGCTGGAATTTTACCGTAAAAATTAGCGGTGGCAGTGTTTTTGGTTTTAGCTCAGATTTTACATTTAAATACCGTAATTTCATTAATTGGTATAATGTTAATATACCAACCGATTGAAGAACTGAACTCTGTTTTGTACCTTTATAATACACCAAAAGCAGGTAAACCACCAAAAGCAGGTAGTGATGAGAAAGTCACATGATGAACCAAAGCTCATTACAAGTATTTTTTAAGTATAAACATATACAGAAGGTATACACTTCTGTATAACACTAAACACCATCATGGTAGCACACATGAAACTGAAATAATGCAATAAACATTCATTTAACAACATTAGATGTAACAGACAAACCTAATGTACAAAACTGATAAGAAAAATATGAAGAAACTGTTATTTTAACAACAAAAAAAAAAACATCAAATTTAAAATGTAACACAGGGGATTCTGGGAATGTCAATTTATGGTTATTCACCATAAATTATGCATTCTTTTTCACTTACAAAAATGGTATACTGTAAAATGACATGCAATGTGCAATACAGTTTTTCACCGTATATAGTAGGGAAACTTATTGTTAACCTTTTAACAGTTTTTTTTACTGTAGCATTTTTACAGTCTTTTACTGTTAAATTGACGGTTATTTTTTATAGTGTATAATATTGTAAACTAGACTCTAGTAAATAACTGCACAATGAAGAGTGAATTACTGGCAACAGTGTTGCAAACAGACCATATAGTGTCCTAAAACACACTAAGGAAGAGAATTTGAGAACAGTACAGGTGTGATCTAACATTGATGAAAAGGACCAACTTTTTTTGTCATGGAGTTTGACCAGTACAGACTAGTTTATTCTAGTCTTAGTTTGCTTTTGTTGAAGATGTCAGTGTGCAGTCTGTGCCACCGAATGGAGCCCAAGTGCATGTTTGAATAAAGATAAATGAAGATAATGACTAATGGTAACTAACCACTTAGCGAATCATTGTGTCTTAAAGTGAAAATTCACTGTCTTCCCATAGCTGCATATTTTAATGAGAGCCATTAGGTCCTGTGCACACAGACCATTAAATGCTTCTCCGAGCTGCTGCTGCTTGTGTGATTTGTGTGCGCTGCGAGGCACAGATTATCTGTGCAGAATTTGCGTTGATTGATATTGTATTTAAGGCACTATTCATCCTAGGGCTGTGAATTTAATGCATTAAGAGCAGTTTTGTTTCCCCACGAGGAGATGAAACCTAAATGGGATGTTCATGTCAAGTTCATTACTGACTTTTGATATCTCAATTCTAACATCATATTTTTAAAATTAACTATATGGCCATTCAGTGTTAGTAACGACGTAAAGTGCATTAAACGTTACATTACATCAAGGTTTCGTGGATGGGTTTGTGAAGGAACTGAAGTTTTTTTTTCTTTTTTTTTGGAGTTTAGTGAAAATATCATACAATGTTACATTAAATTAAGTTATTTTGAAATGACAGCAATCAAAATAAAAAACTTACAGAAGAACATGCAATATTTTGTGTACCTGCATGTCATGTGACCATTAACCAACATCAGAGAACTGAACATGCAAATGTGTTACTTAATTATTAACTTATTATCATAAAATGTCAGGGGGACTTCAAGTGAATATATGAGGCGAAATGGGTTCAGCTGACAAAAAAATCCCTACATTACAAATAAGAAATCAGAAGAAGTCAAAATCTTTCCAAAGATATAGCAGTTCGTGATGATAAAAATAGAAATTAATGTGTTAAGATTTTTGTTTGTTTTTTTAATGTTTTTTTTTGTTTGTTTGTTTTTTTAAAGAAGTCTCTTCTGCTCACCAAGCCTGCGTTTATTTGAGCCCAAATACAGCAAAAGCAGTAATATTGTGCAATATTTTTACTATTTAAAATGACTACTTTCTATTTAAATATATTTTAAAATGTAATTTATTCCTGTGATTTCAAAGCTGAATTTTTAGCATCATTACTCCAGTCTTCAGTGTCACATGATCCTTTAGAAGTCATTTCAGTAGATAGAAAGAAATTATAGAAATTACTACTTTTATTTAGCAAGGATGCTTTAAATAGATCAAGTGATGATAAAGACATTTATAATGTTACAAAAGATTTCTATTTCAGATAAATGCTGTTCTTCTGAACTTTCTGTTCATCAAAGAAACCTGAAAAAAAATCTGCTCAGCTGTTTTCAACAGCAACAACAACAACAGTAATTAATGAATAATGTTTCTGAGCAACAAATCAGAAAATTACAATGATTTCTGAAAGATCATTTGACTGGAGTAATGATTCAGCTTTGAAATCACAGGAATAAATTACATTTTATGATTACAAGCTGATTACAAGTACTTAATTTTTTATATATAATTACTTATTCAAGACTGTATGTGACCCTGAACCACAAACCAGTCTTATGGTGCACGGGTATATTTGTAGCAATAGACCAAAATACATTGGATGGGTCAAAATTATCGAAACTAATATATCAAAATATATCAAAACTTAATTTTTTAATGAGTAATATGCATTGCTATTAAGTTCATTTGGACAACTTTAAAGGTGATTTTTCTCAATATTTCTATATATATTTTTTGCACCCTCAGATTCCAGATTTTCAAATAGTTGTATCTTGTATCATAACAAACCAAACATCAGTCAAAAGCTTACGTATTCTACTTTCAGATGATGTATAAATCTCAATTTCAAGAAATTTACTGGTTTTGTGGTGCTGGGTACTCTAGGATACTCTACCATTTGTTAATACTTAAACAGTTTACTTAAAAACTTTTTATTTACTAAATAAATGTTTTAACTACCTACTGTATGTTACTCATGGGGCTGATTTATTAAAGAATAAATATTTTGCCAAAAATATAAATGTCATGAACAGTACTTTTAACATAATTTTCAAAAAAGGAACGCAGTTTGAAAGCAGCAAGACAGCAGGTAAAATCATAGATAATAGAAACAAAAGCATATACGTGTCAGCTGGTCAGAAGTAGGCATGAGCCTGTATGAGATTTTCGTGGTATGATAACCTTAAACAAAGATATCACTGTATTGCGGTTACACCTTTGAAATGTGTTATTTTTAAATGTTTGTGTAAAAAAAATCACTGAACACAGTGTTTTATTTTTATGCAACATACAGAATATTTGGAACAGTAGTATTTGTTTCTTTTTTCTTTAATTTGTTTCTCAAATGTCTCTGGGCGTTAAGAGTATTGTGGTATATCGCAGTATTATGCCCACAGTATGTGGGCACTGCTACACTACTTCCTGTAACGTAAATGTCATGGACCAATGGCAGTTCAAAGGTGTTTAACAGCCACTGCAAAGTTTTCTGGAAAGTTTGTGTTGTCAAGCTGCTTCGAACAACTCTAAATGAACTTTGTTTGTTCTTCAGTTATGCTTTAAGCAGCTGCTAGTTTTGTGCATTTTTGCAAGTGTTAAGCCCCCTGCAGTTAAATGACTGCAAGTCACTTTTGTAAATATGTTTTAATTACAGTAGATTGCTATACTTGTGCATTTATTCTACCTTTTTTTGCGGAATTTCGTATGCGCTCCCCAAACTTGTACCAAAACAGACATTTGGGGTGAGTGTGGGAAAGAAAGAGAAAACATTCACCTCATTAGAAAACACAATGATTTTGAAACTGGGATTTCAAGGTAAAAATGCATACAGTTGCTTTAAAGCAAATCCAGCCTTAACAAGGCTCTTGTTACCTAAATGGTGTTAATGTTGAAAAGCAGCTATACAGTGAGTCAGATCTACTTGCGGGTCAAGAAGAGTTTAAACCGGCTGGTTTAATGAGCTTTAGGTGCTCTTGAGTGAAGAGGAAGAAGTCACCGTACTTTGTTGTCATGCAGTCTGGAGTGTTTCAAGCCTCTGACTGTGTGAATATTCCCTGAAGCTTGTTAACATTCATACGTACGCACATGCAAATAATATGCAGTGTGCAATGTTAGGCTCTTCATTTTTGTCATTGCCAGGGGCACGAGAATGCTGCTGTGACTGCCTCCAATAACTCCTAATTTATTGGAAGTTGTCATCGCCGCATGCAATGACTCCCTTTGTTTACTCCAGAGACTATGTAAATGAAGTGGCACACGCTTCATCTAATTTTTGTTTTCTGTACTTTTAAGTTTCTGTTGTGTTGACAGTGAACGCGTGTGTTTTCAGACGGTGTTTCCCGCGCCGGATCCGCTCTCTTCAATGAGCTGAGGAACGCAGTGTTCGGGAAAGTGGCTCAGAGCTCCATTAGGAGGATAGCCAGGAACGTCTTTCTCCATCTTCATAACCTGGATCTGGGTTTCCATCTGAGCAGGCAGACAGGAGCACTGTCCAAAGCGATTGACCGTGGCACTCGAGGAATCAGCTTTGTGCTCAGCGCACTGGTCTTTAACCTGGGGCCAACGCTTTTTGAAATGATGCTGGTCAGCGGCATTTTGGTAAGTCATAGTGATAAACTCATGTTAATTACTAAGGGTGAAACAGATCATAGTGGATCTCTGATCCTTACGGACCAGGCCCCGCGGTTCAGCGCGCATGTGATTCTCGGAATAATTGTGAAATTGAACCGTCATATAGTGCAAGTTTCTCATTTGTACATGTTTTGTTTTGCCAGTTTACACAATCAAGTGATTTTAAACCATTCCAGTGCAAGAAGAGAACTCAATTCGGCACTCAAATTCTGGTTTCTGTGCGCACACTCGCACACACACAGGCGCATTTCAGACACTGCGAACACCAAATTGATTTCTCTCCTGAACAGACATGTACACACAAAATTATTTCAACTATCATTGTGTTAAATGCAGTCAGTTATGTCCTAAGTGAACGAAACCAGCTGAGAGAGAAATTGGATGTGTATCATTATATTGAACCTGTGCATTCAGTCTTAAAGTAACAGCAGCCTATAAAGACCTATTTCATTAATGTTAATAAACCAACAAAACACAGCCTAAACAAAGATTATTCTGTATTTCTACAATTTATACTAGGCAGTGTTATTTTACACTTAATTATTACATTACTAGGGCCCTACGATTTTTGCTGTGTGGAGAATGCGAATGTAATCACGGAATCCATTATTAAAAAAGGAAATACTGTAAAAAGTGGAATATCACAGAATTTGCCAAATGTAAGATAAATAAATCAAAAGTAGGTCAGTATACTTAAATCAAAATGTACTGTTGTCTGTGAATATTAAGCCACAAAAATACTATTTAAACATTAATCCTGCATGTTCTACGTGTTTCTGTGTGAATGAATGATGCAGACGTGCAGTTTTGTTTACTTCACACATACTGAAGCGCGTGATGTGTTTTCAGCCTCTGCTGCTTCAATATATGAGTACATGAACACATAAACATAATCTTTAGAACTGCTGTGAGAGTCCCTTCATGAGCGCTTTACCACTTCTTTTGAGAAAAACTACCATCATATGAACAAACAAAAACTTAAAAGTCTTCACAGCAACCTGTCAAAGTAAAAGTTTGATTTAACTTAAACTATGACAGAAATTATTGCATAATGCAATGATAGTACTACTACTAATAAAATTATTATTAAAACATTATTTTAGGGAATATTTGACACACAGAAAACAACAGAATTTATTTAGGACTACCAGAAAATGTAAATACACAACACAGTATGTCTGAAAAAGAAAAAGAAAAAAATATATTAATAATAATAATAATAATAATAATAATGATTATTATTATTTGATTTCAATTAATTAAACATGCCACAAAAACAGTTAACCTATCAAAATAAACCACGTAACATATTTAGTAAAGGCGTATCAATTCACGCTCTCCGCCAGTCCTGTGTAAACTGCGACAAGCAAAGTTATTTGTTTATTTATTTAATATTGTGAGATAGTGGAGCGCAACAACACCGTCTAAAGTACTGCAGCTGCTCACTTTACTGATCTTACTCGTCTCAGTCTGCTCAATCTTGGTGATGTCAGTGGCCTAAACCATGTTATAACAGACTATTTCACATCCAGAGATGAAGGATCGGGTGATAAAGTTACTAAAGAGGAGGAGTCCGATGACAGTCTGTTTTATACACAGTGCTCAAACAGTTGCGCTGCACTCCCTTTTACTACAAGGTAGACTGCATTATTCATGCTATCTAAACATAAAATGGGTGATCAAAAGTTCGGAGACTATGCCCATGACAAACGTTAGTCTTTATAGCAGTATAGCACTCCTAACTTGACAGATAGCTCTCGTTAAACCCGTAAAGTGAAAGTGAAAGCCGTCTCACTTTAAAGCCATTTTTCTGAAAATCCCATTCCTGAAAATCATGGCTATCAGCCAACCTAAGATAGCCATAACTTTGGTTACGTTCAAACATGGAAAGGTTACGTTGGTTTAAGTTGCCCCACCCCAGACCTACATGGGTCATCTGACACATGTACAGTTGATTGATGACATATATGAAGCAGGGCAACAACTCACTGCATGATGGAGCCTAGAGAACGTAGTTAGAATGTCCCTCAAATTCAAGATATGGGGCAAAAATGCCCCTGTTTGAGTTTTTGTCTCATATTTACATTGTATAGTATATAGAGCAACAGACTAAGTGCAATGTCACATGAGTGCAAATGTGATACTGATCTTATACAACACTTCAGTATTGTGTTATTTTATACTGCTCAATTTTGCCAGTGAAAAATATAAAGACAAAGCAACACAAAGCGGCATTTTATTTCTTAATGCACGTTTTGAACGAATTGGGTGAACCATTTGGCACGTTTAACCATTGTTCATAGGCGCGTCGGATTTGAAGCTGCACAGACCGATCGGTGTATGACTTCAAAGTACCGCGAGAGTAATTAAAAAGCGTAAGGAGCCATCTGCTCTCTATAGCTCTTGCGGTACGTTGATGTCACACAACAATCGGTCTGATGGTGATGATCCGCTTCAAGTCGCATAAGCCGAATGAACCAATGGACCATTCATAAAGAAGCATTTTCTTCACTCCTTAATGAATCGGCTGATTTAAACCAATCAGATGAATGAATAAATGACTTGATGACTTAATCATAAAACATTTACCACCACCTACTGGCAGTTTTAGTTTATTATGTAGAGTTATGTAGTTATGTATTTCCATAGTAATAATAATACAATTAGGAAAATACATTATTTAAGTTATATTTCAACCACCCAAAAATGACAATTGTGTCATAATTTATTCACCCTCATGGTCCAAAAGAGTATATGTAATACATTTTCTCAAACAAAAAAATTCTTTTTAAAGCTACTATATATATGTATAA
The DNA here is from genome assembly GCA_019740295.1 of Labeo calbasu. Classification (NCBI taxonomy): domain Eukaryota; kingdom Metazoa; phylum Chordata; class Actinopteri; order Cypriniformes; family Cyprinidae; genus Labeo; species Labeo calbasu. The sequence continues at coordinate 19,003 of JAHKKF010502728.1, forward strand.
TATATATATTACTCTTTTCCTATTTAAATTTTTCCAGAATTTGTTTTAATGGTTAAAAATATGTATATATAAATATATATATATATGTATATGTATATGTATGTGAATTCACCTATTTTTTATTTTTTTTTTGACCATTAAAACAAATTCTGGAAAAATTAAAATAGGAAAAGAGGAATCCAGAAAAAAATCTAATGGAAAAAATGGAATTTGGAAAAAAATAAAATGGAATTTGGGGGAAAAAAATTAAAACAGATTTTATAGGCTTCTACATTTCTGTTCCTGAATACTACTGTTAGACCTTATTGTATTTCTGACTTTGTGAAATTGTATTTACCTACTTTTTGTTTGTTTGTTTGTTTTAACTGACTGTTCACTTGTCCTTAATCATGTTTGCACTTTCTTAGTTAGGGTAGTAGTTTTTGCTGTGGTATCAAAGTACTTAAAGTGTGCTGCAAGTAATAAATAGAAAAAAAGTTACATTGATATTTTTTTTTTCTTGCTGATCCAAAAAATGATCAGAACCATGACTCAGACTCAGACTGTGAGTTTTGTGATCCGTTGAACCACTATTAGTTAATAAAGCCACTATTTTACTACAGATAAAGACCGCTCCTGGGCACGGCATAAAGAGTGCCAAAACCTCTGTGGCAAAAAACTGTGGCAAAATCACGTTAAAGCTGCAGTCGCATTAGTGAAATTGCAGCAAAATTTTGCCAGCAAAAGTAGGTCTCTTCTCAGTAACATAGAGACGTAAGAGCACCACTCACACACAATTCACTTTCAAACCAAGCAGGTTTTTTTTGTTGCTCAATGTGGCAAATTCATGTGACTAACTTGAAAATGAGCGAAACTTGTGGGGAAGATTTTCACCCTGATCATGCAGATCACCGCACTTTAAAGCACGGCCTGGATTGCCTTGTAGATTTTATAATACAACAGCAATTAGATAAATGACAGCAGTGTGTAATAAGTGCATTGTATTGTTGTTGCTGATGATGATAGTGATAAAATTAATAAAAAAAAAACAATTTGTCTTGAAAGCAAATAGAGTCCTTTTTTTTTTTTTTTTTTTTTTTTTTAAGTCAGCCAATAAATGGTCAGCATTTGGCAGTGGTCTCAAATACGTTTTATCCAACAAAATATGAATTCAAATCTGTTTTCTAAATTTCATTGTGTGATAGTTGCAGTTTATGAGTCTTTAAAACAGAGCTGTTGTTTTTGTTAGAGATAATCAGCATGACAAGCATTTCACTGGATGTGCTATGAATGTGGCATAAAACGCTTTGAGTTTGTGTTAACAAGCACGCTGTCTGTACATGCAACAACAGATGCTAAGATACAGTCAAATACAGATTTTATGGTGATTATGCGGTGTCTTTTTCTCAGTGGATCTTCCTGTGCTAAATTAGTAATATCTGGAAATTACTATTGCTTTTGTTGACATTCAGCAGAGCATGTATACGTAACATAGCTGTGAATCTATAGAATAAAAGTCATTCTTTATTCTCCAGGTGAATGTGAGACATTATTGGTAAAATGACGCTCTTGAGTATAACACATCATTAACCCTGCATGTTCAAGAATATAGCTAAAATCTCCTGAAGTCACATGATCGATTTGTGTAAGGAGTGGAATCTTAGAAGTTATTTATTCACTAATAATCAATGAAGTGTTCACTTGAGATGCTGGTGAGCTCGTACAGAGACCTGACTTAACCTGACGTCTGCAGTATTCCTAGCATCAGACACAGATCATGAAAAGCACACGCAATCAAAGGTCAGCTTACAGAGTTAAACTGATGTACAGTATGTAGCCAGAGGCCTTTCTTTCAGTGGAATACAATGACAAGTAAAATGTTAATGGCAGGAACATTATTAGTTTTGTATTGTGCTGACGTGCCTAATGTTCACCTCTGCAGGTTGATTAATCCAAATCCTTTCATGATGGCAGAAACATTAGCTCCAACAGCACATTTCTTCATTTGTCACACTCCATTAGATGGTGAAAATGCAGAGTAAAATGAAAATGAGCGCGGATTATGAAGATAGATGATGCAGCTCATCTGTGGAGACTCAATCCATGTCATGTATATGAAGACGTGTCGCTCTTTCGGTTGCTCACAGCTGTTTTGTTGTTTCTCTGCAGTATTATAAATGTGGCGGTCAGTTTGCTCTGGTCACTCTGGGGACGCTCTCAGCGTACAGCGCTTTCACTATCGCTGTTACACAGTGGAGGTACTGTATGCTTCTGTCATTGTTCGTTGCATTGAAAACTGCATTGATCACTGCTGTTTTAATCACCGTCTGTGTCTTTGATCAGGACACGGTTCAGGATCGAGATGAATAAGGCTGATAATGAGGCTGGAAACGCTGCTATCGATTCTCTCCTCAATTATGAAACTGTTAAGGTGAGTCACATGATCAACTGCATTGTCATTGCAACATTTGCAACATGCCTGAGAGAAATCTACACTTCTTTGTTGTTTTTTGTGTTGTTTGTTTTCTAGCAACAAACACTAAAGTATAGAAGCCTGTTTGCACTACTGAATAAAAAAATTAAAAAGGGTAATCGCAACCTATCTCACAATTCTGACTTTTTTTCCCTCAAATGCGAGTTGACATCCTGCAGTTCTGACTTCTTTTCTCAGAATTGTGAGTTATCCAGCATTTCTGACTTTTTTTTCTTCTCACAATTGCAAATTACTATAATTCAGTTCTCACTTTGTAAGTTGCAAATGTGAGTTTATATAATGCAGTTCAGAGGAAAAAAAGCCAGAATTGTGAGACTAAGAAGTTGCAATTTACCTTTTTAATGTTTTTATTCAGTGGCAGAAAGGCTTCTGTACTAAAGGGATAGTTCACCTAAAAATAAAAAAAATTCCGTCGTAATTAAAGCCCAAAGTATACTTCACTTTTTACTAGAGCTGCCCCCTAATAGTCAGCTAACCATTAGTTAATGAAAAGAGGCTTGGTCGACCAAAAAAAACAATCAATCCACAGTAAGTGGCAAAGTCACACAGTCCATGACAGACAGATCATTAACGGCTGGTCTATGTGATAATACAGTAAATCAGGAGGACATCCAAACACTTGCATATCATTCATTGACCTCAAATATGGCTTATCTAAAATATGTAAGTAGTAGCAAATTTACATGGCCACTCAATATAATGTTAATCTAGAAAAATGTGTGCTATTGAAGTGTCTATGCGGAGTGTGGATAGTAGCGCGCTCACTGCATGACAGATGGAGGCGCTGGTGCAGTCACTTGCTCTTAAAATACTCCATTTTTGATAATACAGATAAAAGTAATACATCTTTCGAATCTGTAAACTGTTTATTTGTGTGCACTCACAATAACAACGAAATGTTGTGCTTTTGTAAAATAAAGCAAACAGGATGCACTTTCTGCCGCAGAAAGCTCTTTAGAGAGTGAAATGTCTACTTTTAAATGAACCGATTCAAATAGAAAACATGAAACATGCATAAAGGGTCACTACTGCAGAGCTGAGTCAGTGTCACCGACTTTATCTCTTAAGCCGAAAACAAAGAAAGCCCTAGTTTAGCAATAAATTATTAAAACGTTAATGCTGTCTCCTTGCTGTTTTTCTCTGACACATTTATAATTGTTATATCTGTCGGTGCGCTGTGGCAAGCTAGATGTGTGCGCTTGAGCATTTATTAGTCTATGTAGGTTATGATTTATATGATTTATTAATAAACTTGCAACTAATAGTCGACTAATGCTTACTAGTCGACCAGAAAAATCTTTAGTCGAGGGCAGCCCTACTTTTTACACGTACACGGAGGACATTGTACAATGCGTGTGACGCAAAATTTGTCATCAGAATAATACGCGCACCACCCAGTTTTGTACCCTGACGTACTTTGTATGCGTTGGTCGCACATGCACATTGAAGTTATTTTGCGGTAATCAGTTATTCCACAAGGTGGCAACACTGTCCCGGGCCGTTGTTTCACAGTAGAAACGAAACTAAAGAGATGGAACAACAACAACAAAATAGTGGAGACTGCAACAACAACAGACGTTCACACTGACAAGTGCTTGTGAGCAAGAGGGTATGAAACAGCCTAGCTTTAGTTTAAAAGAGTTCAAAAATATTTGTAATTGGTCATAACTTTTAGGTGAAAATAGAGCAGACAGTGGATAAATACAATACAATACAATACAATACAGTAAAATCAGTTGATGCAATGCCGCATTTGATAGTGACTTCAAATACATTTTACCCAACAAAATATTGAGTCAAATCTGTTTTATAAATTTCATTTGGAAGTTGCTTCTGTTTTGGAGTCTTGCTGTTTTTCCTGGAGATAATCAGCAGGACAAGCATTTCACTGTCTGCGTTCTGAATGTGGCTTAAACACTTTGAGATGCACTACAAACAAAAAACAGTATCTGTTCAACAGTTGAATCAAATTGAGATCAGTTGCGTTCACACACCGTTCAGGTATTTATGGCCTGCATTCTAGGGATTGGCGATATCTTATTGTTTGCGATATACCGGTAAAAAAGAAACACCGTCGGACGAAACATTCATCACATATTCCACAGATTGACTCATGTTACGTGCACAATATAAGTCTAACAGTGTGTGTGTTTGTTTGTTGAATTTCTGTCTCAGATAAGTTAATTTTCCCATTAAACTGTGGCATTAAGTGCTAGTACGAATATGATGTAATAGTAATATGATGTATGACTGGGTATTTAAAAAATTAAATGAATAAGTAAGATCTGGGGGTTCGATCCGTCACACGGTGAATCTCGCACTGGACTGGAGAGAAAGTGAGGCTCCGTTTGTTACTCGTTTCTTGGTTTCTACAACACAAGCCTCGAATCAAAGCCAGGCTTCATCTGGCACACTCCTTAACACAAGCTCCGATGCCTCAGTTTAAATGTCACATCACTAGTTAACAGTCATTCAAGATTTAACAATCCGAACTTGCTAACGATGTGGGAGAACAGCGTCAAACAGCACATGTTGACCCTGAGCACCGTAACAACATCTCTCATAAAGGTTTACAACATTACAAAGTAAACAATGATCCGAAAAACACTTCCGAAAAAACGCCTCTCACTAATTAGCATACAAAATGCCATTGGTATACTACCGCTGCCGCCTCAGCGAAAGTCGTACCCACGTTTTTGTATCGGTATCGGGCCCGATACTGAGCTCCTGTACTCGTACTCATACTCGTTAAAATGCCCCGATACCAAACGCCGATACCACATCATGTGACAAGTGCGTATGCAGGCAAAGATCACCAACAACAAAACAACAGTCAGCAGAATGGAGTCATTAGAGTATAAGGATGTCTACGAAGTATGTGTATGTAAGTAATATAATGTTAAACATTCAGTATTAAGCTTATATAACTGGT
>JAHKKF010502735.1:0-12422 GCA_019740295.1 Labeo calbasu
AAAAAAAAAAAGAGAGAAAACAGTTCAAAAAAATGTTTACATGGCTAGCAGGAAGTTTGGTAGTTTTGGAGCTTTTGGAAGCCATTTGTTCATTTTAGCGCAAATAACAATTTGTGGACTTGCTAATGAATTTGATGGATTTTCTGGCCTGGTACAAGCAATTACGGTTGCACTCGGTCACTGTTGGAGATGGTAAAATTCCAGATGAATTAAGCTCCTAAAATATCTCTTCTTGCTGTTGCTGGCATCACTGTCACATAGAGTGTTCCAGATCCCGACATAGTATCCTTTTGTTAACATCATCAGTCTTTGCAGATACTGCTGATTATGTAAAAAACAATGCACATACTGGACAAACGCACTAACACAGTGGTGTCATGCTGGCTAATTTTATTTATTTGTTAAACCTTGGTGTTACCCATGAGAGCACATGCACTACACACTGTGTTAAATACAGTGCCGAATAAACTTTTTGCTGCTTTAATTACTGATATTGGGGTAAGACAAATGGTAATTTACTAAATTCCTTCAAAACTGGTAATTGGGGAATATTAATCAAATTAAAAGTGAAAACCAGTTACTGCTTTTTATCTCTAAGTAGCTGCTTGAAAGCGAAGATTAACACAAAGTTATGTCTAACAAAAAAGTCATTTTAATTACAGACCTAAGCTGTCAAATTTAATTTCTGATATTTTTCTTTGTACCTGTCCATGTTGTCATTGCTTTTAGCTACTCTCATATATTGCAGAAAACTGAATCGATTCAAATGAAAACCAAGTAATTGTGCATATGTATTAATTGTTGATTATATATTCTTTTTTATTATTATTATTTGACTTCTTTAGTAGCCTTGTAATACTTGAGACCAGACTCAACCCTCTTCTGATCTCAGTCTGGACTGGGACTAGACTCTCTTCTGTTCTCTGTCTGAACTTGGACTAGACTCTGTTCTGGTCTGTGTCTTGACTTGGACTAGACCCTCTTCTGCTTTTAATTTTGACTCTGAATCAGCCCTCTTCTGGTCTCTGTCTTGGGTCACTTCTAGTCTTGGTCATGATTAGGACTCAACCTTTTTTGTTCTCTTTCTTGATGCAGACTCTTCCCTCTTCTGGTCTTGATCTTGATTTGGACTAGACTGTCTTCTGGTCTCCTTTTGACTCAGACTAGACTCTCTTCTGGACTTTGTCTCAAATCAGACTTGAGCCTCTTCTGGTCTTGGTCTCAATTTGGACTCAGCCTTCTGTTCTCTTTCTTGACTCAGACTCATCCCTCTTCTGGTCTTGATCTTGGTTTGGACCAGACTCTCTTCTGTTCTGTGTCTTGACTCAGACTCAGTAATGTACTGGTTTTGGTCTTGACTCAGACTCAACCCTCTTCTGGTCTGGATATTGATTTAGACTAGACTGTCTTCTGGTCTCCTTTTTGACTCAGACTAGACTGTCCTGGACTTTGTCTTGACTCAGACTCATCCCTCTTCTGGTCTTGATCTTGATTTGGACTAGACTCTCTTCTGATCTCTGTCTTGATTCAGATTTGACCCTCTTCTGTTCTCAGTGTTGATTCAGACTTGTCCCTCTTCTGCTGTCTTTCTTGACTCGGATTTGAACCTTTTTTGTTCTTGGTCTCAATTAAGACTCAACCTTCTTATATTCTCAGTCTTGATTCAAACTCATCCGTCTTCTGGTCTTGGTCTGGACTCTGAATTGACCATCTTCTGGGGCCAGTTCCATAAACATAGTCACTATGTTAAGACTGTGTCTTAAGAACTTGTCTTAGTTTTTGTTTTTTTCAATCAAATTAGACCAAACTACCCTTTCTAACTGACTTTAAGACAACACATCTTCTGGTCTCACTCTTTCCTCTGACTTGTTTCTCTTTTGGTCTTTGTCTTGACTCGAACTCGACCTTTTTCTGGTTATGGTCTTGACTTGGACTCAACCCTTTTTTGTTCTCAGTTTTGACTCTGCTTTGACCCTCTTTTGATGTCTTTCTTGACTTAGACTTGACTCTTTTCTGGCCTCTGTCTTGACTTGAACTTAGACCCTCTTCTGGTCTCAGACTTGACTCAAGATCAAACTTCTTCTGGTCCTATTCTTGATTCAAACTTGACTCAGACTAATGAACTGGTCTCACCTGCAACAGTATGCTTTATCCAGACCCTTGACTTACTAAATAAAATCTATTTTTGTAGCTTATTCTGCTTATTCTGACTGAGAACAGCCCACTTAGACAAGAAGACATTACCTCAGTGACGTGTAACACAACCAACCACAGTTTGCTTTTTAACTTTTAGGGATGGTTTAATCTGAAAATGGTAAAACTTCAGTAACATACTGTTGTACCGTGATGACACAGTTTAGACTTGTTAATGCAATAAAAACTGATTATTTCACAGACAAACGCTACATTTAGACAGCAAAGCATAGAATACAGCAATTATGGATATCTAATGTACTGGCTACTGAGCACCTCAACACCCCTTGATAATTTGGGCTGGACTAGAGTCTTCCAAAACTTCCACCTCCTTAAATTGAGAATTTGCCCCACATACATCTTATTGGACAGCCAGCGAGGCAGAGACGTAGCATCAGCTTTTGCCGTGATTTGCCATCTGGCATCTAATCTTGTAAAGCTCAGGGATGCTTTCCATTCTGGTGTTCAAACACGATGTCTTTGCCTTTAAACACACTACATGGCACTGAACACCCCTCATTCTGCTGTATGTTAAGTCATGAGCTTTAGAAGAAGAAATAGAGGAAAAGCTGATTTGGGAGGCACAGATGTCTGAAAATAGTACCGGGGTCTCTTGTGGAAAGTGCGTTCAATGCGTCAGTGGTCAACACACACAAAATGCGCCAAGGCTCCCGTGGGGCCCAAGCGGTCCGCTTGTACTGTGGGGGCCTGGGCGTTCTGCTTCATTTGGCAGTCTTGAGCCATGCAACATGAGGTTTTGGAGGCTCCCAGCAGAACTCAATGAAAAGCACTTATTTTAAAATACTCAAGCACTTTGTGTTGTCTTTGTGATGTAGGCGCAAGGTTTCCTACCGATTCTTACATTCTCCTCCTGTAGTGATGATTTGCGGCTTCTGAGATGTAGAAGAAATGAACGTTGGTAGTCCTATCTTTTATTTTTCGTATAACTCTACAGGATGTATTTTGCCTGCTGTTAGCGCTATTTTCACGCACTGTTGGAGCTGTTTTAGCTCCTGCTTCATTAAAGGAACTATGCAAATGAAGTAACAGCGCAAACACGCCCAAGAAATTTGTGCTGAACGTAAATTGTTAAACCTTGCACAACACAATTCCTCATCTTTCTGGCTGTTTCTGAATACTAGGTTGTTGGGGATGCAGCAGGCTAACTTGTCAAACAGTTTGATGTTTCCGTGAGGCTTTCAGTTCAGCTATACTTCAGGTTGGATATATTGAAGAAGGTCAGTGAGATTATGTGTGGACGAAGTCAGATGACAGTATGTGGTTTGCAGGGCATTTGTGTTTGCAGCAAAATGCTCCTTTATTAGATGGTGTCAGAACTGCAGTTGTTCATGACAGATGTGTTTGCTTGGTTCTGCAGAGCTGTCATCAGATAATATGACATCTGAAACCTGCTCTTACTGCTTCCTACTGCTGTTTACAACCAGTAAAAGGAAGAAACAGCACTTTCAGTTTATTGATTATTTAACTTTATTGCTCATTTTTAAGCATCTAGCATAGTGTACATTTGTTAGTTAATTTGTTTACAGATTTTAATTTCAGTTATAGTTGTTTTTTTTTGTTTTTTTTTTGCCAGCATTTTGTCATGTCATGTTTATTCAGTCAGACGATGTTACTTAAAATTCCACAATTTTAGTAAAAAAAAAAAAAAAAAACGCTTTACACCATGAAAATATATCATGTTAACAAAATTAACACTGACAAACACTGGTTCTGGTTTTAAATTCATATTAACTGTCATTCAAAGTTTGTGGTTTGTAAGATTTTTTTAAAAGAAATGAATTATTTTATTCAACATTAGCACATTAAATTGATCAAAAGGGACAGTAAATACTTTTATAATGCTGCGGAAAAAATGTTTCAAATAAATTCTGTTCTTTTGATCTTTCAATTCATCTTAGAATCCTTCATTTATCACGGTTTCCACACAAAAAAAATCAGCAGAATAGCCGTTTTCAAAAATTAATAATAATCAAAAATGTTTCCTGAGTAATAAATCAGCATGTTAGAATGATGTCTGAAGGATCACGTGACACTGAAGACTTGAGCAATGATGCTAAAAATTCAGCTTTGATCCGGCAATAAATGACATTTTACAGTATATTCTAACAGAAGAGAGCTGTTTTAATTGTAATAATATTTCACAATAATACTGTGGTTCACATAAATGCAGCCTTCATGAGCAGAAGAGACTTTTTTCAGAAACTGCAAAATTCTTTAATGGCAATGTATGTCAAAGACATATTGTACTCTTTTAAAGAAAAGGTTCACCGTTGACTTCTCAGTTTTTTTTGTTTTGTTTTTTTTTACCTCTGCATTATGGTGCTTTATTTATTGCCTCAGTCATCCCTGTAGAACTGGCTCAGCGAACTTGAATCACGCTTTCAACCGCGCATTTGTGGATAGATTTGTGCTATTACTTTTCCAAGCAATTTGAAATTTTTCGCCTACCAGATTGAAACATGGGTAAAAAATATCCTACATTTCAAATGCTGTAGATCTGGGCCATATCCAGAGACCTGAACACCACTGACTCAAAAACTATCCACCTAGCAACCACCCAGAGCAGCACTTTAGTAACCACAATGCTGTTTGTCATGTAATGGACAAGCACCACTGTTTCCATTTAAAAAAAAAAATAATAATTTCCTTGCTATGGGAAGAAAATGTTTTCTCTTGCCTGTTCTGTGTGTCTGTGTGTTGGATTAACCAAATGTTCAATATGGCGCTCCAGAGCTCTGGCCAGACGCCGAACAGACCAAATCACAGTGAGTCAGAGCCTCTGTCATTCTCTGAAATCTGGCAGAATCACCGTAACATTGCCATTTCAATTCCAACTGCTTTGAACTAAACAAAGATATTTGTTCAGAAACAAATTTAGCATACTGAAGGGCATATACAACGGAATATCATGTAATAATATAAAAACGCAGAATATGAATTCAATGCACTGGCTTTCAGGAGAGTTCCAGTCTGCAAATCTGATGGGTTAAAGACATCCTTTGATTTTTCCAAACTCTGTGCACTTCAAACCAGGATAGGATGCAGGTCTTTGTATGCTGACTTATATCTGACGACAGCCCTGCTGCAGATTTTGGCTTTATGAAACTCAAGAACTGTCGAACTGAATATTCCGCATTAAAATGAACAGTGACGGCACACCGACAGGTATCTGAGAGTGGCTCAATTTGAAAAAGGGGATATTATTTTTACAGATTAATTAAAAAACACTGCATGGATTTGTATCATTATAGGGTAGACTTGTACATACACTGCCAACACACATTAATGTTCAAACAGCATGTAGAAGTGAACTTTGCGTCAGATGACCCCTTTAACATTTAATGGGCTCTGAGAAATATAACTTGATTATAAATTGTATATGCATGAACTATTCTGTTTAGCATTTACTCAAGCTACAAAATATTAGAGCAATCGAGTGATTTCTCTTTTTCTTTCAATGACGAACTGCAGGGGGTTTCACTTTAAAGCAGTGTTGTCTCTTTAAAACCTGACACAAAATGATGCGGATCTGACACACATCCAATTTTCTCCCAACTCTTTATGGTCATCTAGGACTTTATTAGTCATTCATTTTTGTCCGTTGAAGTGCTGCTGACGCACTGTCTGAATCTGCTCAGTGTATGTGTACAGCCGAACGTGCAGAATTTTGAACTACCCACCTTATTTTTCCCGTAAGAGCGGAAAAATAAGGTGGGTAGTTCAGCCATTTGTAAATTGGATGTGCGAGGCTTCCGGGTCTCATTAGCGTCCAGCTATTTTTAGCTGTACAAAACAGCTAGTTTTTCTGCTTAATATTGCAAACTGGTGTTTCTTACCATATTATTTTAATATATTATCTTAGTTATGGACACACTGGTTTGTAGTGCAACCAGTTTAACCATTTACGATACTTTTCTCGCTGTTTTGACGTTTTGCACATTCACAGAAAGCAGCTTACATGTGGGTTGAGTAATAAGGTGTATAGGCCTACTTTGATAATATTCTTCGTCCAGTGTTTGCGCTATTTCTCACCAGACGTTTTAACCGATAACACTGTCTTTATACTAGTTTAAGCTAGAGTTGTGGATATCTCATAATCCCTTCACATAAGCGCTTGTCAGCGCTGCCATCTATTGATATCGTGGTCTCCGGTAGATTGTTGCATCTCTTCCTTTTTTTCAGCTGGCCCAAACCAGTGTTGCTGGCCACGTTGTGGACAAACTAAGTAGTGCAAACAGAATGACTTGGACCTACTTTTCCCTCAGGCCAGATAAAGATGATTGGCGGGCCAGATTGGGCCCATGGGCCACCTACAAAAACCCGCCTTCATTAGTTACTGTTGCTACGTCCGACAAACAATGCCACTCTCACCACTACACATTACAGTGTCTTCTCACGCAGTGAAAAATACATTGCTGAGTAAAAAGGAAACTGACAACACGGCTACAGATAAGACAGAGCAGGTTACGTCTGGTATGAAACAAGGTCTCAGCTTTAAAATGTTATAATTTAAAAAATCCAAACAATAAATACCGTTTTGTGCTACTGTAATGTGTTGTGACGGATCACTGTATTGCCTTATTGGAGTAATCAACATGTGAACTGATCATTTTTTTCTTCTTTACTTGAAAGCATGAATGAGCATCAGAACATGTTTTATTTCAACAGCAAAAAGATGTAAATACAGACAGTTTTTCAATTTTAAGTCCACCAAAGTTAATCTACTGTCTTGTCTGATTTGTTTGTCAGACAGAATGGTGGATTCAGCGTTATGATTGGTCAGATCGCCTGTCAGTCAAGCTGTTTGCGAATGGTCAGTTAAATCGCCCTGAACAGTAACATCACGTTTACACAGCGCACACAACGCCTCTGCACTTACTCCTGATTTCTCTCAACATGAGGTCATAGTAATTGGCGTTACTTATTTGAAAAAGTAACCCAGATGTTTTCTTGTAAAGTAAAAATAATGCGTTGCTTCATATGTTACTTGAAAAAAGTAATCTGATTACGTAACTCATGTTACTTGTAATGCATTACCCCAACACTACTGCTGGTCAAAGTGTGGAATATTTTTTGAACGTTTTTGAAAGAAATATTTTTAATGTTCAGCAAGGCTGCATTTATTTGATCAAAAACACAGTAAAAAAGGTCATGCTGTGAATTATGATTATGTAAAATAGCTGTTTTCTATTTGAATACATTTTAAAATGTAATTTATTCCTGTGATGGCAAAGCTGAAACAGGGGTCTGGGTAATATCTCAACCATGTAGTTTTCAAATCATAGAAAATGACCCAGTCAACACAAACTAAAGTGTAGAACAAAACTAGATTACTTAATCCCTTATAATACACAGATGACAAGCACGCTGTTCCAGTCACTTTCCTCATCTGTATAAAATAAATATATACTTCTTTTGCAAATGCCACATTAATTCATTATTAAAATTTGCATTTGTTTGTATGTCATAACAAAATCAGTTAGATTGTCATTGGAAACACAGCAGGAATGGAAGGGCTAGCTGTCTTTTTTGCCAACCCTTTCTGCTTATCTCATATGATTCACCTTTGAATCTCATTACGTTAAATTCCCTTTACATGTAATGTTTCCATAATTCTGTGAGGCCCTGGATTTATAGAAGCTTTCATTACTTTTTGATATGGAATGTGTAAGTCTGGAGAGTCTCTTAAATATAGATGAGCGTTTTATTCCTCAATTTGCGCTTGAAAGTTGCCCGCAGAGAGTCGGGCTGCCGGTGCGTCTGCTCTTGCGATAGGACACTGGGAAATTGGAAAATTGCAAATAAGATGTAAAATTTAAAGTGGTTGCTTTTGGAAGATGTCTGCTGTTAAATTGTATCTCTTTCTTAGGTGTCTCTCCGTCTGCTCTCATCTCTGCCTCAATAACTCACCTTTGAAAACACTTTGAACACTTAGTGTTTACATTTTAGGACATTATATACGTGTTTTAGCCCTTGTTCCTTAAACCATGGATTTCAAGTGTAAATGCCTTATTAAATACATTAGATGTTTCGGGGTGAAAGATTTCCCCACACAGATTTCACTACAGATTTGGTTTGGTCTTGATCTTTAAGCAAAAAGCATTCACTGGTAGTGATGAAATAAACCAGCTCCCAGACATACTTGTCACTTTTAATGTTGGTGCACCATAGTGTCATAAAACATGCGTGCACGTAAACGCATCGGTTGCCGGACCTCATTTATTTATATGTAGAAATACAGCTTGTTCTGCATCAAATACAGAGTTAAGTGAGTCACTCGTTCCATTACAAAAGTGACCCAAGAGGAGCTTCCTAAAGAGATACGAGTGTTGTCATGGTGTAATACGCGAGTCTTCTGTCTACACGAGGATGAATCGTTTCAGGAACGGGCCCCTTCAGAGCGGGAAGGACCCGTTTTGTCCGTGGAGAGCTGCATTGAATTGCGTTTAACTCGTCTGATGTGTGGTTCCACTGGAGATGTCTTCTATAGATCGCTTCAAATCCATTTCGTTAGGCGAGTCACAGCCTTTTTTGAGGCGTTAAGTGAGGAGGTGAAGCTTTGATTTAGTCGTAGTGACGTGGATCGGCGGTCCCATCGGAGCGCTACCGTACATCCGAGACCGGAGAGCGTAATGTGGAGATGTTACCATGGAGACGCGGCTGCGGTCGTGATGGAGAGAGAGTGAGGTGGATTATTTCCAGAGCTCCTCGCAGCCGCTCTGATAGCACGTATACACACCGCGTCTGTTGCTTCAACACGTTCCCCCATCACGCTTAACGGGAACAAATCGAGATTAATCAAATTTTGCCTGATCTTTTCAAATACAAGGTTTTTGTGCAGTGTAGACATACTCTAGCATTTGAACTCCCCAGTCCACCCAGAGACCCACACGCTAGAGACGGCTTGACATTTGAGAGTGATGGAAAGAAATGGGGAAAATCTGTTATGAGTGTCTGGAAAGAGTCAGGCCAGTCAAAGTCCAGTGGGAGTACAGCTAATTGTATTCCAAATTGTCATTGGTCAACAGATGCCCATTCCAGAGTCTGTTGATGCAAAAGTTCTCATCACCTTTTCCACGCACTTTTTATTTATGTGCAAGGCTCCAGACAAACAAAAAATCCAAAATTAGAAACAAAATTAGACGCCAGGTATTTTTTTAAGTACCACAGAATAAACACATTTTATTTATTTATTTATTTTTTAAACACCTTAACATTTCAGTTACACTGTCATGCGTTTGTCTCCCCTCCTCTTACAGCCTCAGCTTTTTAATCCATCTTGTAGATGTCTTGGAAATTTAGGTTCACTTAAAGGGGGAACTAAATGTCATTTCCAACTTGAGAACTTTATAGGAATTGTTGATTACACAGAATCTGTGCCAATGTCATGGAGCATCACTTGGCTATTATTTTGGAGTCCTTGCATTGTTTCTTATTTTTTACTTAACCTGTAGACAACATGAATATGCAATATAGTGCATATATTTTGCAAAATGCGCCTCTTTGTAGTTATTTTTTTTCCTAGCTGACTAATGAGCTTATGGATGCCGAATGTTTATTCTGAGGTTAATGTATTGTTACGTGCCATTGTTTACAAGCTTTAATCGTTTAATCGAAACACTGAATGAGCGAGTACATGAGACTTTTTACAGTAGTGTATCTTATATTACTGTATCTTTATTTCTTACTATAGTAGTAAAGAGAAAGATACGATGGGTTTCAGAGCAATCGCTCATGCCACATTTATGAGCGCCAAAACGGTATTTAATGTTTGAATTTCATTATGAATTTGGCATACCTGATACTGTATTTATTAAAAGGTAACAGAGCACAAGGCTTATTACGATTACTGGATGGAAAGTGCGCTAGAAATATTATGAAGTTCACGCATTAACAGAACACAGCATATAGATCTTGATAAGAAGAAGCCATATTGCTATCAATTCTAAATGAGAATTGTTAACGATACGGTGAATGTCCGCACAGCTTTACCTGTTGTAGTTCGTTCAAGTTGTGCACTAATTAGACAGTGCTTTTCTGCAGTTTTACTTCACATCTCCTTTCATGTTGCCTCAACCTGCTTTTTCATTAGCAGGCGTGCCGTCAATGCTGGTGAGTGGCAAAGATGAGGACTGTTTTTCTACTAAAAGTTTGATATGCGTCGTCTTAGTTTATGATGTCAACGAAACAGAAGGTGAATGTATTAACTGCAAATTTTTAAGTCATAAAATGTAAATTTATATAGTTGCCAGTGGTGATCCCAGCAAAAATATCACTGGCAAATTAATATTTTAGTCACAGTCCAGAGCCCGGATGTGTTTGCATCTATGTGCATCCTCATTGAAATCAGTGCAGCGGCATCTTTGTAATTTGAGTGCCTGTGCTGACAGCAAAAAATACTCTGTAAAGTGACAGTCTCAGCCAATCGTTTGAAAAAGTCTAATACACAGTTATGCACTGTGAAATCTGGGGCAAATCATAACAGGCATGTACACTATTTTCTAGACAACTTATTGGACAGGAGTTCAGCACTCTACACGAAGCGCTCTGTTACATTCATTTGTACATTTGTTGTGCTCTCTCTAGAGTGAATGCATCCTGTATCTGTCTGTGTGTTGCCTGGCTAGTTTTAGTGAACACATTTTGTTTGCTTGCATGCTGAGTGCTGGCGAAATTTATGCCGTAACAATTTGAAAATTTAATATGAAATGCGTCAGACTTTGTATTAGGTGAAATAATTGAAAAGTGGAACATAAAGTGCCTCACAGGTGTTTATCAGTTAGGGTTAGGGGTAGGTGTAGAGAGGGCTTTATTGGCCCAATAAGGCAGTATCCTTTTAATAATTTTAATAAAAATGATTATTTACACTCAATACGTTATTATTGCATAATGTGTCATAATGTACTACAATACTTTCACTTGCACTAAGTAGTATAAATAGCATCTAACCAGTGTTGGGTTTAACTAGTTACTGAGTATTTAGTTACTGTAATTTAATTACTTTTCCTTTAAAAAAAAGTAAAGTAAGGGATTACTCTTATTTTTTCTGTAATTTAATTAGTTACTTCTTATGTAATTTAACTCATTACTGCGTATAGACTGTAGAATATTTATATACAATGCTTTATAAGTACTAACAAAAAGCCAATATGTTAATAATAGGCATGCTAATAAACAACTACAGTAGTTAATTGTGAGTTGTGATTGGTCCCTAAACTAAAGTGCTACCAAATTTAACATCAAAATGTAAAGTGGTTATTAGCATGAACATTACTGAGATATTGCTGTTTATTACTTAAAAAGCACATATTAATGTCTTATTCTGCAAGGCCTTATTCTAAATCCTTAATCCTACCCAATTCTTAAACTTAACAACTGCTTTTCAAGTATTAAAAAGCAGTAATTAGGAGTATATTGAGGCAAAAGTCATAGTTAATAGTTAGTTAATAGTGAGAATTGGACCCTAATCTAAAGTGTGACCGGTTTCGTGTCCATCTTTGTGTCATTAACTTGTCGAGGTTGATGTAGGATTTAGAAAGATTTTAAAAAGTAATTAATTACTTTTTTAGAGTAACTTACCCAACACTGCATCTAACAAATATTATTCCAAAGAAGATGCTGTTATTTTTACATAGTGTACTGTCAATAGAATCTATTGCTATTTCTATCACTATTTGTGTAAATATGATCTAAAAATATGCTATTCATAAATGCAACTAAAATGTAAAATCATGTACACAATAAGTGCTGTGGTAACCATAGCTTAACCATGGTATTTGTAGTAAAACTGTGGTTATATAAATGGTAATCAGTACGCCAAAAAAAACGTGGTGCGTGGCATACTGCACTTTACGAAAATTAATTTTTGTAAGGGGTAATAGTGAAATGTATGGATCTAGTGTTATGTTGTAATGCTTTTTATTCGAAACAATCCAATAAATCATCAAAAATCTTACCATTGAGGGTTTAAGAGAAGTTGGAGGTTAAATTATCCTAATTTAAAAAGTTATTTACCATGTTTTTTAAAGGAGAACTCCACTTTCAGAACAACAATTTACAAATAATGTAAATTGTACATTTTGGAAGTTCAAAATTGGGGCACCAGTGAAGTCCATTATATGGAGAAAAATCCTGAAATGTTTTCCTCAAAAACCATAATTTCTTCACGACTGAAGACAGAAAGATATGAACATCTTGGATGACAAGGG